>JBBGZY010001272.1:2277500-2570000 GCA_037952925.1 Lithobates clamitans | reverse complement strand
TGCTTATTTAAAAAGTTGTGCAGAATGCAGCATGATAAAATTATAAAATTAAGTTTGTATTCCGCCAAATTAATGGCTGTTTGAAACAGGCGGAACCGGCTGGCCAGAATTCCAAACGCATTCTCAACCACTCTTCTAGCTCTGGCCAGCCGGTAATTAAAAACCCTCCTCTCCGGGGTGAGGGTTCTTTGGGGGAATGGCCTCATGAGGTGCTTGCTCAGAGCGAAGGCTTCATCGGCAATGAAGACAAAGGGGAGTCCTTCCACGTTATCCTCATCAGGTGGCAATCCCAGGCCACCACTCTGGAGACGCTGGCAGAACTCCGTCTGGGCAAATACTCCTCCATCCGACATCCGGCCATTCTTCCCCACGTCCACATATAAAAAATCATAGTGTGCCGACACCACCGCCATTAAAACAATACTGTGGAACCCCTTATAATTAAAATAATATGACCCCGAATGGGGTGGTGGCACAATGTGGACATGTTTCCCATCTATAGCCCCTCCACAATTGGGAAAGTCCCAACGGCTGGCAAAATGGGATGCCACAGTCTGCCATTCCTGTGGCGTTGAAGGAAACTGGGGAATCAAACAAGAAAACCAAAATCAATTAATTTGGAAGCTAACATTGCAAGAAAATTAGACAATTAAAAACATTATTCCCCAGCATCAGTATAACATTCAATAATTTAATTCTTCTGGAATAACTAATATGGAAAAAGGCACACTTATCAGATTGCTCACCCCCTCTGATAGAACATTGATTACATTTTAGGGGGTTGTGAAATCCCCAAAAAAAATTACTTTAACAACACGCAGGAATTTAGGGATAACAAAGGCTACAAGACTGCAGTTGTCGCACTCTGCAGGTGCAGTTGCTAACCAGCTTACAGTAAATGAGGTAATGTCAAAAGGCATTCATGTTGCAAAGAGTACACAATCACATGCAAGGGCAATTACTGAAAACACTTTGAGGCTTGCATATGATTTGATGATGGAAATCAGCAGAGCTTCTGCTCATTTACTAAAGCACTGGAACAAATGCACTTGTAGAGTGCACATGCATTTTGCAAAGTGCAACATAGATTTGCTTTAGACAAATCAACACCACAGAACATTCAAGCAAATTTTAACGAGGGTGGGGGTGGGGGGGTTGTGAAATCTAGCTAATTGCTAATTAGCAGCACACTATTTGGAGTGAGTTCAGGTGGGGGGGGGGTTGTGAAATCTAGCTAATTGCTAATTAGCAGCACACTATTTGGAGTGAGTTCAGGTGGGGGGGGGGGGTTGTGAAATCTAGCTAATTGCTAATTAGCAGCACACTATTTGGAGTGAGTTCAGGTGGGGGGGGGGGGTTGTGAAATCTAGCTAATTGCTAATTATAAGCACACTAAATACACTCCAACAAAATACATTCAAAATGAGTAGACTAGGTGGATATGTTCCCATCACTTCATGCTGGGAAGGTTATTGAAGGAAACTATACATGCATGACAAAAAATAACAGGAAAAAATCCCAGCATGTGTGAGGATAAAAAGGGGACATTCACACTATATTGCAATGATGGGAAGTAGTGTTTGAAGCAAGAAATACATTACATTATCAAAGATTACATAAAAGAACATGTGATGCTAATAAAATAAAAATAGCTTACCTTAATATAGTCCTTCTGCAGGACCTGTATGATGGCAGAACAGGTCTCTGGGATAATGATCCCCAGAGCCTGGGGGGAGATGCCTGTCGAGAACTTAAGGTCCTGCAGGCTTCTCCCTGTGGCCAAATACCGCAAGGTAGCGACCAGCCTCTGCTCCGGAGTGATGGCTTGCCTCATGCAGGTATCCTGCCTGCTGATATAGGGGGTCAGCAAAGCCACCAAACGATCAAAAACGGGGTCCGTCATCCGGAGAAAGTTCCTGAAATCCTCAGGATTATTCTCACGGATCTCACGGAGCAAAGGCATGTGACAGAACTGGTCACGCTGAAGCAACCAATTCTTGGTCCATGAACTCCTCCTCGCCCTGTTCATGGACTGGTCTTGGGCTGAAGAATAAACTACAGCACCAAGCACATACAATGCACGAGCTCTACGACGAGTACGTACAGGTAACATGGCTTCAAAACGGTCGGCTGGTCAGAACACACTAAACAGAACGCACTGAAGAACAGCAAGGCCTGTGAAGAACGACCTGAAAATCAGGAACGAGCGGCCAATAAAACAAAGATTTCTCAATGCCAACTGACCAAACGCACTGAAAAGCAGATACAAACCTCACAAGCACAGACTGAACAACAGTTAAAACGAACTGAAAAATACGAGTCTCACAAGCGCGAATCGTCTCTCACCAAACTTCTACTAACACGAGATAAACACGAGATTAGCAGAAGGAGCCCAAAGGGTGTCGTACGGGCTATTGAACTTCCGTTTTATAGTCTCGTCGGACTTGGTGTACGTCACAGCGTACTAAGCTGGCGTACTTTTGTGTGGTCGTGTGTGGGCAAGTCCGTTCGTAAGAAAGTCTGCCCCAAGTCCGCCGAAGGTACGCCGGAAGTATGTCGGACAGGCTGTCCGACTTTTGTAGCTGCAAAGTCCGACCGTGTGTACGCGGCATAAGAGCGACAAGGATGTGGAATTCCCTTCCACAGGCGGTGGTCTCAGTGGGGAGCATTGATAGCTTCAAGAAACTATTAGATAATCACCTGAATGACCGCAATATACAGGGATATGTAATGTAATACTGACACATAATCACACACATAGGTTGGACTTGATGGACTTGTGTCTTTTTTCAACCTCACCTACTATGTAACTATGTAACTATGGATTAGAAACACTTACAAGATAGTGGATGAGAGTGGGCTCATCATGAGGGTTTGTTAGGAAGGTTATCCAGGATCAGAATGGCCTCAGTATGTGTTTAAGTCCCAGGGGTGCTCCAATCAGTGGCAGAAAGTCCCAGCCTGGCCAGAAGATGGAAGCCGCAGCAGTGGACGCACCAAGGGAATAGCCACGCTGCCGGGATCAGCGTGGAACGCAAGTCCCGGAGATGACGTCAGTGGGAGGAGACCAAAAACCAGCGTGGACTGCAAACCGGAAGTGAGGTGATCAGATTGGTATGCGTTACCAATCTGAATCTAGGGAAGCAGCTGGCAACACTGAGTATAATCTCCATTCTAAAAGAGAGTTGAGAATGTACCTGGCAGGTGATGGCAGGGGCCAGCACAGAGGCGGGTAGAGATACAGTAGTTCAGGCACCAGAACGGAGTAAATAAAAATAAAATTGCGCTAAGTGAAACAAAAAAACAAAAAGTGAGTCTATGAGTTACACAGGTGACACAAATATAGATGAGTGTCTTGATTGTTGATACACCAACTGAAATCTTCCACCATGTGATACACCACCACCAAAAAGGATGTGCTCTTACCAGAGAGCATTGACCACCTATTACGGGGGGATCAAAGAAGGCTTAGTATTTCAAATACTCCATCTCAATTTGTAGGTCAACATACGGAAGACGGGGAAGATCATTCCAGGCAGCCAATGAGTAAATCACAGGTCCTCTTGCTCCCAGTGGATGCACCAAATGGCATACCCTAGCAAGAGATAAAACGCCACAATATTGTAAAATCTCAATAACAGGACTTTTATTAAAAAGTACATGCCAGCAGAAAAAAGCGTCCGTGTGCTCTCTGGGCATAATGACAATAAGGGATACCTCAGCCCGACCGGTTTAGTTGCTACAAGGACTTCTTCCGGGGCATAGGCATCTCCCCCTGTCATCAATGTTAAAAAATCATCCAGTTCCTCTGAGCCTCGTTTTAATTTTCCAATCAGTGCGGCTCACAGTAAGAAACCAAGCCTCACTCTGAATGGAGCCGGCACTGCAGTATCGAAGCCTCGTTCTCATTTCCCACTACGTGTGGCTCATAATGTGAAACCAAGCCTCGTTATGAATTAAGCCATCATTGCAGTATCTAATGGAACTCCACCCCCCTCAGATCATGTGTCTCCACTCACGGAGCACTCCCAATAGCGCAATACAAGTTCCCAGACCGCAGAGACCATGGCCCCAGAGCAGAGCATTTGGGTGACAGTTAGGAAGTGTGGAGGGGAAAGGGTCAGGGAGGTCTGTCCTGGGCTGGAACATCCCAATAAATACGCCCTGTTGCGTAATGTTGGAGAAACCTGCCAGGGACCAGCATTGCTTATGCAGAGCAACGTCCATAGCTGCCAGGGGAAAAACTCCTCCAGTGAGGCCGGGAGCGAGGCTAAGGAAAGACAGATTCTGGTGGTAGGGGACTCAATCATTAGAAGGATAGAGAAGGCTATCTGTCAAAAAAACGTAAGTGCCGAACTGTATGTTTACCAGGTCAGTGTTAATTTTGGCAGCAAATTTCGATTTAGTTTTAGTCTAATGCCCTGTACATACAGTCGGATTTTCCGCACATAAAATGTGCTATCGGAGCTTGTTGTCAGAAATTCCGACCGTGTGTGGGCTCCATCCGTCATTTTCCATCTGACTTTAAGGCTATAAAATTTTCCGACAACAAAATCCGTTCGCGTCAATTCCGACCGTGTGTGGACAATTCCGACGCGCAAAGTGCCACGCATGCTCAGAATAAATTTAGAGACGGAACAGCTCGGTCTGGTAAAATTAGTGTTCGTAATGGATATAGCACTTTCATCAGGCTGTAATGTTTTAAATTGTTTATGGCAGCGCACTCTCTTCTTCTTTCTTTTCAAATATTTTATTGGTAATTAACAAGCGGCTGTTCCATACATTACATTGGAGATAACAGAGTAGCATAAGACAGTGCTTTTCATTGTCATAGATTACATCATTAACAAAATGGAATATAGTGGATTATACCAACAAGTGAATACTCAGTCAAATCGTGAGTTTAAACGGATAGGGTTGGGTAGCTAGAAATTTAGAGGGAACTGGGTTCCCAAAATAAGTATGTAAAGGTACCGGGTTTCTCCCCAAAAAACAAACATGGGAGTCACCAGGACCATTGTTTAAGACCGAGTACAATACCAATAGGTATTAATGGTAAAAGAAGGGAGAAAGAGAGGAGAGAAAAAAGGGGGGGAAGGGGAGAGTAAAAGTAGATAGAGAAGAGAGGAGCAAGGGAGGGTGTGGGTCAGCCGGGTCGCACGGGCAGAGGTGTGGTATCGTTGTCTCTGGTTTAGGACCGAATAGATTCAGAGTCCCAACAAATGTTCATCAATACCAGCCGGGAGGAAGTGATCTATCCATGGTTGCCAGATTCTGACATGTTGGGGGACCTTATCCAAAATTTTCGCCTCGATCTTGCTATGTACCATTGCTTGTGTAATCCGGTTTTTAGTTTCAGTTATACTGAGCGTGGGTGTTTTCCAAGCCTTAGCGATTGTTTGCTTAGCTGCGGTGAATAGCTGGAGGAGGAGGCGAAGCTGTGCTCTTGTGTAGTCCTGGGGAATTAAACTGAGCAGGGCTATCGTTGGGCTGGGTTTTAGGGTGACTTGGTGTAGGGTGGACGCCATTTGGAATATAGTTTCCCAAAAGCGTTGCACCAGTGGACATGTCCACCAGATGTGTAGATGTGTACCTCTGTCGCTACATCCTCTAAAACAGTTTAGGGAAAATTCAGGTAAGAATTTAGCAATTCTAGCCGGGACTAGGTACCACCGCATCAACACCTTGTAGTTTGCCTCTAAGGCAATCACGTTTTGGGAAGAATTTTTTGTGTTGGTCCAGATAGTCACCCAGTCCTCCGCTTCAATATTAATATCTAGGTCATTTGACCATCTCTGCGCATACGCGGGAAGGCGCGAGGATGGTGTAGTGAAATGTGCGTAAAGTCGGGAGATAATGCCTGGAGCGTGCGGGTCCAAGTCACACATAGTCTCGTACTCTGTCAAAGTATCCAATCCAGAGAGAGATTTTATTATTGATTGAGTGAAGTGCGCAATTTGAAGATAACGGAAGTATTCTCTATTGGGGAGTTGTGTTTGTGCTTGGATACTGGCAAATGATTTAATAGCGTCTGTATTGACTATATCACATATGCGAGTCAGGCCCGCCCGCCCCCAGGACTGAAATGATAATGGTTCAGTATAGGCTGGGTAGAATTGTGGGTGACCTAGAAATGACAAGAGGGGGGAGTGCGGGGAAATCAGTTTGAAGGGTGTTTTCAGTTTATCCCAAAGTCTGAGAGTGTGTTGTGTGATTGGGTTAGATATGGGACCACGTGATGCTGGGGAAAGCCATAGCAAATTAGTTATGGTAAGCGGGAATGAGTCAATAGCTTCAAGGCTAACCCAGAGTGGTATTTCGAGTTTCGAGTGGTAGAGAGCCGTCTGGGCCAGCCTTGCAGCTTGGTAGTAGTGTTGAAATTTTGGGATGCCAAGGCCTCCATTGGGCTTGTTACGTAGAAGAACGGATCTAGCCACTCTGGGTCTTGTAGAGCCCCAGATAAATTTAAAAACTTTACTTTGTATGATCCTATGGTAATATGAAGGGACTGTGACAGGGAGAACTCTGTATAGGTATAATAGTTTCAGAAGCAAAGACATCTTAACAGCCGCAATGCGGCCGAGCCAGGAGATGCATAAGGGTAACCAAAGGTTAAGAAGGGAAGTTATTTGGGTTAGCATTGGGAGGTAATTGTTTTGGAACAAGTGCGATGGGTCACTCGTCAGTTTAATCCCTAAATAGGGAATAGATGTAGTGGACCATTGAAAAGGAAAGTTTTGGCGTAATTTAACTAAGTCAGCTTGCGGCAAAGACACATCAAGAGCCCTCGATTTAGTTTGGTTGATTTCGAGTCCCGAGACCCTGGCAAATCTATCTAGGGTGTGCAATAGGATCGGGATGGTAGTATGGGGAGATGTGATGAACATGAGAGCATCATCAGCAAAGAGGCAAAGTTTATGTGAGGTAGAAGCAATCTCCAAGCCCCGAATATCAGGGTTACTCCTTATCAGGGCAGCTAAAGGTTCAATCACGAGTGCAAATAAAATGGGGGATAAAGGACAACCTTGCCTAGTTCCTCGTAAAATGGGAAAGGGGTCTGAACGGAAGCCTGAGTAATGCACGTATGCTTGTGGTTGATTGTACAGCGCGTTGACCCACCCCAGGAAATGTGGGCCGAAGCCCCAACGTTGGGGAATATAAAATAGGTAGGGCCAGGAGACAGTATCGAAAGCTTTCCGGATATCTAAAGAAAGGAGATGCATCGGGATTTTACGGGAGCGGGCTAAATGTTGGAGGAGAATTACTCGGCGAATGTTGTCACTTGCCTGTCGTTTAGGTATAAAACCTACTTGGTCTTTATGAATCAATCCTCCAATTATAGGGTTGAGACGTAGGGCTAAAATTTTGGCTAGAATCTTGATGTCGACATTTAAGAGTGAAATTGGTCTGTAGTTAGACCACGAGGTGGTGTCCGTGTTTGGTTTCGGGATCATCGATATAAGTGCCGTCAATGTGTCTCTGCCGAAGGAGTGTTGTTTAAGTATAGCGTTAAAGGAGTTGGTAAGGAGGGGGGCTAATTCAGTTGCAAATTTTTTATAATAAAGGCTCGGTAGACCGTCCGGGCCTGGACGTTTATGTGGTTTAAGTGACTTGATGGCTGATAAGACTTCCTCCGTGGTGATCGTGCTCTCCATAAGTTCACGATTAGCATTAGATAATGTAGGAATAGGAAGATTGCTAAAAAGCTTTTCCGCTTGATTCGGCGAAAATGCCGTTTTAGGCTCGTACAAGTTTGCTAGTTGTTTACGGAATTCAGCGAGAATTTTAACCGGATTACTTGTCACATTATCTTTAGATAGTCTAAGTCTGATAGGGACACGAACACGGTCCGGCCTACGAAGGCGTAAGGCCAGATATGTGTCAGGTTTGTTGGCTTTGGTGTAGATCATGTGACTAGACCTGCGGATAGTCTTATCAGCCGCTTCAGCCAAAAGTAGGTCAAGTTCGAGTTTAGTCTTTTCTAGAGTTATTTTATGGGCTTCAGTTGGGTTAGTTTGAAATTGTAGGAAGTGGTTCTGGTATTCTGATTCAAGTTGGTGTAGTCGGAGATTTTTATCTCTATTGAGGTGTGATGCCACTGAAATGCATGTGCCTCGAATGACTGGCTTATGGGCTTCCCAGAGTAGTAAAGGGGAGATATCGGGAGTGGCATTGTGAGTTAGGTAATCTTTGAGAGCTATCTGGATATCTAAGCAGTATGATTGGTTGGTTAGGAGGGAGTCATTCATGGACCACCACCTTTGAGAGGCCTGTGGTATTAAAGAGGATACTGTAGTGATAACAGCACAATGGTCTGTCCATGTGATTGGGTGGATATGTGAATGGAGGAGGAGCGGGGCGGATGCTATAGGAATAAAAATGTGGTCAATTCTTGAGAAAGATTTATGGGGGTGTGAATAGAACGTAAAATTTTTCTTAGTGGGGTTGGATTCTCTCCATGTGTCTAAAAGGGAGGCCTTGAGTATTTGTTTGCGGAATTGGATAGAGGGGGTGTGATGTTCAGGGGCATAGGGGGATTTATCAGTATGTGGTTGTAGTATAGAGTTGGAGTCACCACATAGGAACAGGGTTCCTTTACAGTGGGTTTTCACTATTTGTAATAAATGTGAGAAAAAGGGGTTTGGGTTTGAGTTTGGGGCGTAATAAGAAACAAAAGTTGTTGTAACATGTTGCAACAGACCTACAAGAAGCAGGTAACGACCCTCCGGATCTTTTATTTCAGTTAAGGGGGTGACTGGTGTGGTGTGATGAAAAGCTAGAAGGACCCCTCGATGTTTAGTGTCTGCTGAGGCGGTAAAAACTTGTGGATATTTAGGGCTAAAGAAGTTGGGGGTGTGGCGCTGTGAATAATGGGTTTCCTGAAGAGCCACTACGTTGGCTTTTAGGGATGCGAACGTTTGAAAGGCTTTGACCCGCTTATGTGGAGAGTTGAGCCCTTTAACGTTTAGGGTAAGTATATTAAGTGGTGCCATGGTTAGGTATGTGGAGAATTATTAGCATGGGATACCGAGCCCGTGCGAGCCGACCGACAAAGGAAATGGAGAAGAGTAGAGGGAGAGAGTTTGAGAGAAGAGAAAGAAAGGGAATAAAAGAAGGGGGAGAGGGCATATGGTGTAGGGTACGCCACCGAGATCGCCCCCTATCAGGGAGGCAAACGGTCATTGACGCCCGACCAGTAAGTGCGCCATCTCTGCGATCAGAAGAACAATCAGAGAGAGGGTGCACCATAGAGAGGGAGCGCAATGACAGCTCCCCGCCGCAATCGGGATTAATCAAAATAGTTTAAAGTCAAAGCCCACAATGTTGCAACATATATTAAGGCATAAACCCAACACAGAACATGAGGGAGGGGGGGAATTGGGAATGGAGGGAGGGGGGAGGGGGGAGGGGAAAGGGGGAAGGGGGGGGAATAAGGGAAGTAAGGGAATTGGGACATACAATATAATCAGTCAATTTTTCTCTTTTTTCTACCCCTGACATGACTTGTATCCAGGGTAAAGTCTCGTGGAATTATGGTTGCTATATTATGATGGTATAGGAGTAGGAATGGCAGGATACTAGGGTTAACCTGGCACACTTTGTGTATACCAGTTTAAGCGTATGAGCCATAATACAGTATGTGTATATATTATACATTATACAGGCAGGTAGAAATATAGTGTTAAGGTTAAACATTTCAATTCAACGAAAAGAAAAAACAAAAAGAAAAGGAAAAAAAAACCCTAAAGAAAACCTTTGAAAAAGGTAAAGTAACTGAACCTGAGTAGGCCTTAAAAGGCCTAGAAGCCCTGCAGAGAAGGCTTGCAGGAAGCTGTATTAGTTCCTAAACCAACCGATGTCGACCAGCAGCTTCTGGTCACTGAAGCGTTCTATGCGAAGAGAGTCATGGAAGATGTAACCGAGGAGTTGAATGCTGGAAGAGACAAGGGGAGAAGGAAGAAAAAAAAAGGGGGGGGAGAAAAAAGAATATATGTCTGTCAAGCTTTCAGCGGAGGGCTTGAGATTTCGGGCTGGGGTGGTAGTTTCCAGATGATCGTGCTGGGGTTCCCTTCCGGATGGACTGTGGATCGGGGTTATTCCTCTTCGGGGTCGTGGTGTATGGCTGGGAGGTTGATCTAGCTGGCGTGCGAGGCAGAGACGTTTCAGGTTGGCGCGTCTGGGGCGATAGGTGCAGAGATTCTAGCAAGCGTTGCAGCAACTCAGGGGTGGTGCAGGTATGTTGTTGTCCTTGATAGGAAAATTGCAAGGCAAATGGGAATCTCCATGTATACTTGAGTTGGTGCTGTTGTAATATTTGCAGCTGCGGTTTCATAGCACGCCGTTTAGCGATAGTGAGGGGCGCCAAGTCCGTGAACAGTTGGTAGTCCTGATTCTGAAACTGAAGGGAGTTCTTATTCCGTGCTACTGTTAGTAGTTGTTCCTTCGTGCGGAAAAAGTGTAGTTTGACTATGATATCTCGCGGTGGCCCGTCTGCTTGACGGCGGGTTAGTGCCCTGTGAATTCTGTCAAATTCCAGACGTTCGATGGGTATGGAGGATTCAAGCTCTTGGAATAAAGCAGTGGTAAATGATGGTAGATCATCAATCGCCTCCGGTATACCTCTGAGACGCAAATTGGACCTGCGAGAGCAGTTTTCTGCGTCTTCCAGATGCGATAACAGCATAGCATTCTCCTCACGGAGGGCAATGTGTTCATGGGCCTGTTCCTGCAATGTGAGTTCCATGTCGTCGACCCTGGTCTCAAGGTCTGCTGTGCGTTGGCCTATTTCACGGATCTCTCGTGTCAAATTGTTAGTGATTTGATCTGAGGTTGTTTTCAGCGCCTTATGGAGCATGGTTTCCATCAGCCTTATGAAAGCTGTCTGTGACATACCTGCTTGCGGTAAGGGGGGGGAGCCGCCTGAATTAGATTGCATGTCTGTCTCGTCCTCACTCTCCAGCATCTCCGAGTGTGCAGGAGAGGACGCTGCTTGATCAGCCAGGGCTCGGGCCTTCGCCGCCATCTTGGAAGAAGCGCGGGCCAGCGCTTCTTTTATGGGTTTTGGCTTTGTTTTGCCGCGATGACCCGTGAGTACCATACCGGAGGAGGCACTGATGTCCGAGGGAGGTAATCCCTGGAAAACGGGAGCCGGATCGCTGCGTTAAAGGTGCTTTATGTTCCCGAGTGTACGGTGGGGAGTGCGGAGCTTCACAGGGAGACGTCCGCCATGTAAAGCCTCGCGCATGCGCCCCCCCACTCTCTTCTTCTTTATAATGCTAGAAGAATGAAGTAGTTTTGCTGCTAATATTCACACAGACTTCTCACAAACTTATTTCTTTATTATTTTTCGTGATTTCATGAATATAATATTTGTATTTGTTACATCTTATATAAATATTATTTTTTGGATGTTTTTAGATTATTTTTTTTTTATGTTATTCAAGCCTGATCTTGTGTTTTATTTTTATTTTTTTTTATTTTTTACTCCAGAATAGTTTTGGGTGTGTTTTGTGTGTCAGGTTACCACAACACAATTATTATCTTTTATTATTTAATCTCAAGGAGGTTGCTTGGTGTTGGTGTCTCATGTTAATTTCACATTGTATTTTAGAAATGTACCTGCCTCCTCACAAACAACCTGTCCTTTTTTAAGGAAAACACACATAGGCGAGTAATAAATCAAACCAAAAATTTATTAAGGGGTTCTAACCAAAGAAAGAGGGAGGCAACGCTGGAGAAACAGCAGAAATTGGCGAAGCCTTTGGCCCCCAGGGCACACATCAATTATTTGAATGCAAAATTGGTGGCCTGAGGAGTCCATATATAAGGGAGTACAATCTGGTCCAGAATGAGCAGATGACATGTATTGTCCCCAGGCTGTGGTCATACAAGAGCCTGCATCTTTTGTCAGACCATACTGAACCCAGGCCATCACTTTCTTGTCTTCCTTTCACTCTTCCTTCCACGCTGTGTCGGTGGTGGTGGACTTGTGGCAGGAGTAGGAGGAGGAGGAGGATGGTCCAACTCACTCAGGTGGGTATTGGGTGTGATTTTGCCCCTCAACCCCTTATTTAATGTTTTATAAATGATTTCCTCAGGGGCATGGCCTGGACCGGCATGGTGTGAGGAGTGTTGAACGGGAGCTCCGCTTGCCGAACATCTGTACTTACATATCCTGGGGCTGAAATTGCTATTTAATTGTTTATCAACAGCTTCCCTGATACTTCATACCTACGGGGATCATGTCACCACCGAAAAAAGCATCAGAATCTACTGACAAACTAGCTAAGTATTGGCACACAGATAAGGAGGTCGGGGAGGAAAATGGTGCTGACTGTACTTCCTTAATGGACCCAGTGGCAGAGGATACTGCGCGGGTGCTGGAGGCAATCTCAGACTGTAAAAGTACCCTGACATGCAAGATCGAGGAAGTAAAAATCGACGTGTCACTAATCCGCCAAGATCTGCAAAAACTCAGGGAACGGGTCACGGAGACAGAGACCCGCATGGAGGATGAGATACCGCTGTTACAAGTCACTACCGAATGGCTCCAGCATCAACTTAATATTGTTTTAGCTAAACAAGACGATATGGAGAATCGCCTCAGAAGATGTAATTTACGATTCATAGGTTTTCCTGAGGGGTCGGAGGGCTCTGACCCCCCCTCGTTCCTGGAGAATCTACTTATCACCTCTTTTGGACGGGCTGAATTCTCCACAACATTCGTGGTGGAAAGGGTGCACAGACTTGCTGCCAAGCCTCCTCCTCAGGGTGCCCCACCTCGAACATTCATAGCTAAAATGCTTAACTTCCGTGACCGAGATGCTGTCCTTCGCCTCACTAGGCTGAGGGGCAATATTCCCTTTCAGAATGGCGAGATCAAAGTTTTCCCGGACTTCTCGGCTGAGGTCCAGAAGAAGAGGGCACACTTCACCAAAGCCAAGCGTCACCTAAGGATTCGTCATTACTCCTACGCCATGCTCTTTCCGGCGAGGCTTCGTGTCACCGGAGAAGACCGGGCGCATTTCTTTGACACACCGGAGGCTGTCTTTGCCTGGTTGGAAAACAAGGCAGCGCCGGCCAGAGAGCCCACCTAAAGTCTGGACCTGCGACTACCGAGGAATGATTGCCTCAAGCAGCAGAGGATGACACTCACAGATTTCCTGTTTTTTCAAAGAACGTGGGACTATCCGTGAAGGTACTGTGCACTTCCCATCTTGCCCATAACTCCTTATAGTCTGCCCAGCTTGGAGAACTACCCAGCTTTAGATAATCCATACTCCACTGACTTCGTATTGACTGCTCTGTTCCCACCACCCCTTGTTCTTTTCCCCCCATCATATACAGACTTTGGATTGAAATATAGACAGAACACTCTCTTTTATTAAGGCAAGCCGACAACCGTCATGACACCTAGATCGAGGACTCGATTCTTCTTCTCCTTTAATTTCCTCCATGTCTGTTATCCTGGAGATCTGAGACTGGGTGTCCCACTCCTTATGCTGTTGCTTGCTCTGCAGCAGTTAATCGTCCCCCTAGTTGCGGGACCCCTAGCGGGCCCCGTTATTTTCAGTACCACATGTAACGTTTATTGTTTAATACAAGTCTGGTTTCCCTGGTCTGTCCGGTTCCACCCAGCGACACCTAGCATTTACTTGGTGTGCTGCTTGCCCAGATGCACCAGTGTAATGGTTCATTTCATTTTTAAATGTTATTATTGGTTTAATGTTCAATATACAAAATGTGTGCAGAAGAGTGTTGTTAAAAGCTACCTAATTGATGACATGGTTGTTTTACAGTATGACGAATTTGTGTGTGCTAATATGTTGCCAGGCTATATATGGCTAAAGCTACAGGCTCCTGTCCTCGACGGGCGGTGGGCGGTGTCGCGTGTCCACCCATTTACGGGGTGGCGCGTGACCCGGGTGTGCGGGCCTGGGTTATTGAGAACATGAATATCTGGGTTTTACTCCTATGTCTAATGTGAAATACATTACCTGGAATGTACGTGGCCTTAGAGCAAGACCCAAAGGCAATGCAGTCCTGTCATATCTCAAGGCACAACGTGCAGAGATTATTGTACTAGTGGAGACCCATCTCACAGGCCAGCTCCAGTTGGCTATAAAGAAACCCTGGGTGGGATGGATTTACCAGGCCCCTTACACTGCGAACTCCAGGGGTGTAGCTGTGTTAATAGCTAAAAAGGTACAATTTGTATTATTAATAAGAAAAAATGCATAAGTGAATAATCAAAACAGCTAGAGTTGTGAATGGGTGCTGGAAAAATATTAACAAGCCAGGGGTGGATAGAACATAACATAAAGTCCATAAATTAATGTGAAAGTCCCACTACACAGGAAATGGGGGTACTCCAGGAGATGGTGGTATTCGGATGGTTGTCAGAAGTCACCTTGCATTCTAACCTGACCTCTCAGCTGGACAAACGAATAATGGCAGAAATAAACAAGGAGACTCTTACCAGATCCAGTGGATTCCCATGTCAGCGACAAGGAATCGCATGCGCAGTATGCCACCAAAGACATGGAGTAGAAGGTCTTGGCACTCAGATCCTCTGGGCTGCAGTCTGCCTGGATCTCCAGGAACCACCAGATGGGTCTTCACAGTGGACGGCCAAGGCGTGGATCGGGAAGGCCAAAAAGTCGCTTGTGGAGCAGTTGGAGGCACTAGACCTCATTCAGGGGATGTAAAAAGAAAAAAGATATGCCTTCACATAGTGCAGGTAAAAAAGGGGTGTTGTTATTGATAAAACAACCGTATACAAATAAAAACAAGATCACGATAAATAAAAACAAGTGGGCAACATGGAGAGTGGTGTACGAGCCCGACGCGTTTCGACCTAGGGGTCTTCAACAGGGGCATAGACCACCCACTCCAGGTTGCCATATATATATATATATATATATATATATATATATATATATATATATATATATATATATAACTAAAATTATCTAGAAAGGACCAATCGCAATGTATGTGAAACAAGCCATTTCATTGGGTGAGTGTGATCACCTGACTTCATTATACAGCAAACCTTAATTGTCTATTCATTATACCTATAAGTTAATTGAATATCCATTTAATAGGTAATGACTAATAAAAACAGATCGCCCAACAAGCAAAAACGGCCTTAAAATCCCTCTAATGACTGTAGATAAACTTCTTATTAAGCTGATTGTATACAATACTCCTCTGCTCACAGTGCAGAGCATTGTTCCGCCCTGTTTGCAAGAGGAGCCAATCCTGAGGGGATTATCAAAGAGTGCTGGATGGAGCAGCCAATAAGGCCAATCTGGCTGTAGATCTGCCCCTGTCGCCGTCAAACAGCGTATCCAGCGCACGAAAGGAATGACGTCACGTCCGCAGGCGTGCCCGGCACACGTGACTCGAGTAACCAATCAGAGAGCCGGTATACAACCCCGCTCTACCAATCGTACTGTATGTGTATAACACAAGGATGTGACGTAGAGCTTGGAAGCGCGCCAAGCATCCCAGCTCCCTCACATGAGAGCCTACGGCTGCCTATTGTGGCAAATTACCTACTCTAACTAGTCAGTTTCGGACTAATCTGAATTAGGCTGTTGTTAGAGACCCGGAAGTGGACACCAGGGTCACCAAACAGGAATCTCGTCAAATGGGGACACCAAAGTTGAAAATGCATGGTAATGAAAACAAAAAGTGCCATGCTTAGTATATAAAAAATACTATACTGATATATAGAAAATTTATAATGTATATGGAAAAAAGATAACAAAAAAGGTCCCACATATATCGTGCTCTCTATATGATGGGCATCTAAAAAGTGAATAGTAAATAAACAATATTCTGTCGAATTTAAGAAGTCAGTTTCTGAATGGATATCGAACATTTAAACAAATATTGATGGGGTTGGAATTAAATATAAAAAAGTAACCATGTGATAAAACAGAAAATTCAAGATTGATTGATAAAGGAGTTGAAGTCCCACTCCACGTTCAAACCGAACGGGAAGTAGGACCTCAACTCGTATATCCAGTAGGTCTCGAGGCGTGACACCCCTCAAAGACGGGACTCTCCCCTCCAATGAGGGACAAATTTGTCAATTACTTGGAATAGAGTCCCTGTAGGGTCTTTATTATGACACTCTAGATACTGACGAGGTACTGTATGTTTGCTCTTGCCTTTCTTGATACCTGCCACATGTTCATTGACTTGGATGGAAAAAGTCCTAATAGTGCGGCCGACATTCTGTTAATGACAAGGGCAAGTCACTAAATAAACAATATATTGTGGAGAGCAAGTTGTAAAATGCTTCATATGATATATCTGAAAGGTGACCATGGATTTAAACGTGGTACTTTTTTGTCTACCTCCGATGTTGTGGAGGCAGACTTTACATTTGCGGCAAGGGTAATAACCCTTGCATTCCTGAAAGAAGGAAACTTTTTTAGGGGGATCTATTATGTTCGGAGCGATCTGTCCTTGAATGGACCGTGCTCCCCTAAAAACAACAGCCGCCTGTTCAGGTAGAACCGAACCAAGGAGATCCTTTAGGAGCACTTTCCAATGTTTCTTGAGTATGGCTCTGATTTGTTTGGATTGAGTGGAGTAAGTTGTGAAAAACGACCATTTATGCATAGGTTCAGCTGTGGATTTCACACGTTCTATCAAGGTAGATCCTCTATCAGTGGATAATGCTCTATTGAATTCCTCATCTAGGTTATTCAGATCGTAACCCTTTTCAATGAATCGATCTCTCAGGACCTGTGATTGGAAATCCGTGGTTCTAGTGCAGTTACGCCGTAGTCTCAGAAATTGGCTACGGGGGACAGACTTGAGCCATTGTTCCTGATGACAACTGTCGACTGGAATAAAGCCATTCCGGTCTGTGGCCTTGAAGTACGTGTGGAACTCTAGATGTTTTTCTACTACAAAGATTTCCAGATCTAGAAAATGTACTCTAGTAGAACTGGCCTCATAACTCAAGGATATCCCTCTGTCATTGGTGTTAAGGATGGTCATAAAGGCATCTAGCGATGCACGGTCGCCATCCCATAGGAAGGGGATGTCGTCTATGTACCTGGCCCAGAGAGTCAACTCAGGTCTCTGGGCCGCATAGACAACATCCTTTTCCCACTGGGCCATGAAGAGGTTGGGGAGGCTGGGGGCAAACTTGGCCCCCATAGCCACGCCCCTCTTCTGCAAGAAAAACTGGTTATGAAACCAAAAATAGTTATGTTCGGTCGCGAATTTGAGTAATTGCATAATGAAATTACTCTGAAGGGAAGGGAGCTTATTGTCTCTGAAAAGATGTTTCTCAACCCCCTCAAAACCCAAATGATGAGGAATGCACGTGTACAGTGCTGCCACATCGGCTGTGACTAAAAGCATCCCTTCTGAAAAAGAAACTGATTCCAATAATTTTATGGTGTCCCTAGTATCTTTAAGGTATGACGGGGTGGAGCGAACCAACGGCTGCAAGTAAAAATCGACATATTTTCCAATGCGGGCCATGACCGAATTGATCCCGCTGACAATAGGTCTGCCAGGGGGATTAACCGGGTCCTTATGGACTTTGGGGAGATAATATATGGCTGGGATGCGCGGAACTTGGGGGACTAGAAAGCATTTTTCTTTTTTGTTTATAATCCCCAGTGCAAATCCCTCATCTATTAATTCCCCCAGGGCTTTTTTAAAAGCCATGGTGGGGTCAGCAGGAATGGGACTGTAAGTGTATACATATTTTTGAAATAGTCTGCCTTATCGAGGACTACAATCCCGCCACCCTTATCCGCAGGGCAGATTAGAAGGTTCTTTTTCTCACATAGTGATCTGAGACCATTTTTAATGTCAGGTTTGACATAGAGACGTTTCTTTCATTCTGTTAATATATCTAGATCTCCCAGGACAAGATTATTAAAAACTTGAATGGAGGGTGCTAAAGAACCTGGAGGGTTAAATAAAGATGGATTAGACAATCCTGAATGGACCACCTGCAAATCAGAAGAGATGGTATCTGTGGGTTGTGAACATATACGAGTGTTGGAGGGAACCATGGGGGTTCGTATAGATGTGATCCCCTGACTTGTGGATCCCATGGGAGGTCTAGTGAGAAAATGTCTTTGTATACTCAACTTGCGTGTGAATTTAAGAACGTCAATAAAAGTAGAAAATTTATTGAGAGGTCTGGGAGGGACAAATTTAAGTCCTCTGTTGAGGACGGACTTCTCAGCCTCGGTCAAAATGACAGAACTCAAATTAAAAATGCCCTTCCCCTTTATGTTCTTTTTCTTTTGGCATTGGACCCTCCTCCCCCCTCGAGACCCTCTTTTCTTTCTAAATGTCCCGGATGTCCCTCTGTGGCTCTCTGAAAATCCAAAGAGTGACTGGGACCAGACCAGTTTTGGTTATAATTAAATGGGGGTCTCGTATCATAAGGAACATTATCTCTGAGAGGAGTAAAACGGCTGCTCACACGAATAGGGGTATGGTAACTATATTCCTGATTTTGATGTTGTGGTACACGATGGCCCTGTGGAGGACCGTAGTGTAGAGGGGGGCCCCTTGAGTAATTTCTCTGTTGCGAATCAATGAGGTATCCCCTAGGTGGACCTCTCCACCCAGGAGCTCCTTCCCTGGGATTGCGAGATGGGGGAGGGCCTCGAGGGGGTCGGGAGAGTCCTTGTTCTGGGCCTTGTCTCTTAGATATAGACTCCTTAGCCATTGGTTGAGATGCTGGTTGATAAACTAACGTTCTATCTGTATAGGCCGAAGAAACAATGGAGGTTTCCATAGTTGGGGGTTCCCCACTGGTCTCAGGTCCCCCGTGGTCTCAGATGGGATATTCATCCCCAATTAGACCTTGAATCATGGTATAAATATTTCAACTAAGTAGGGATTAAGCTACTTGGGTATCTCGTTGAAAAGAAAAAGATCAGGTTGTCCCTCATAGATATCGAAATCAAAGAGTTGAGAGACAAACTGATTCCTTTTAAGACCTCCACGGAATACATTTCACTATCTAACAATTTAAGAAGTGTTTTAGAAAAAGAAGAGAAGGACCAACGCAACAAAAAACAAAAAACATACAATAGGGACTACACTGACTATACCACGCATTCGGTTTTCAACTGGCAGAAGAAGCTTAATACTTCCTCTTCTTCTTCCAGTGGGGAACCCCCAACTATGGAAACCTCCATTGTATACAGATAGAACGCTAGTTTATCAACCAGCATCTCAACCAATGGCTAAGGAGTCTATATCTAAGAGACAAGGCCCAGAACAAGGACTCTCCCGACCCACTCGAGGCCCTCCCCCATCTCGCAATCCCAGGGGAGGAGCTCCTGGGTGGAGAGGTCCACCTAGGGGATACCCCATTGATTCGCAACAGAGAAATAACTCAAGGGGCCCCCCTCCACACTACGGTCCTCCACAGGGCCATCGTGTACCACAACATCAAAATCAGGAATATAGTTACCATACCCCTATTCGTGTAAGCAACCGTTTTACTCCTCTCGGAAATAATGTTCCTTATGATATGCATTGAGATACCTATGCCTACCAAGAGAGAGATGAGGATTACTACCATAGATCCCCATTTAATTATAACCAAAACTGGCCTGGTCCCAGTCACTCTTTGGATTTTCAGAGAGCCACAGAGGGACATCCGGGACATTTAGAAAGAAAAGAGGGTCTCGAGGGGGGAGGAGGGTCCAATGCCAAAAGAAAAAGAACATAAAGGGGAAGGGCATTTTTAATTTGAGTTCTGTCATTTTGACCGAGGCTGAGAAGTCCGTCCTCGACAGAGGACTTAAATTTGTCCCTCCCAGACCTCTCAATAAATTTGCTACTTTTATTGACGTTCTTAAATTCACACACAAGTTGAGTATACAAAGACATTTTCTCACTAGACCTCCCATGGGATCCACAAGTCAGGGGATCACATCTATACGAACCCCTTATGGTTCCCTCCAACACTCGTATATGTTCACAACCCACAGATACCATCTCTTCTGATTTGCAGGTGGTCCATTCAGGATTGTCTAATCCATCTTTATTTAACCCTCCAGGTTCTCTAGCACCCTCCATTCAAGTTTTTAATAATCTTGTCCTGGGAGATCTAGATATATTAACAGAATGAAAGAAACGTCTCTATGTCAAACCTGACATTAAAAATGGTCTCAGATCACTATGTGAGAAAAAGAACCTTCTTTTTTTTTTTTTTTTTTTATATCTTTATTTATCGGTTTTCATAACAATTCATTCCCTCAGAGGACATAACCATAATACAAATCCCCCAAGGTATACAAAGGAAAACATACTGTCCCCCAAACCCATCCCCCCCCCCCTACCCCTCAATGACCCCTCCCCTCCCGACCCTGCAGGACCTTTCTCGGAAGGACCGTCCCACATCATAGTCACTCCATTCACGATAATAAACCCTCCCTTGTTATACCTTTTTTATATAATCTCCTTTAAATAGGTCCATGAACTTTTAAATTTAATCCAGCCTGTCCACTTCCCTGTGTGTTCTGTCTCCTCATCGGGTTCCATTCCCCGCCCGTCTAGACTCTCAACATTAAATATTCCGTTAAGGCCAAAGAGCCAATCTCGCGTATTAGGGCTTGATGGGTTCAACCAGTTTAGAACAATCTGTCTCTTGGCTACATCTAATATTATGGGGACCAGGGAGGATTTATAACTCTTGACTGGTTCCGGGGTCCCATGGAATAGGCAGACCCATGGGTCTTCCGCAATTTCCCTCCCCACAATATCCTTTGTCAATGATAAAAAAAATTTCCAGAAGGCTTTAATGATGGGACACTCCCACCAAATGTGGGCCATTGTACCCACCGTTGAACACCCCCGCCAGCAGGTATTAACCTTTGTCCCGTCCATTTTACTTACTCTGTCTGGGGTGGCATACCATCTTGCTAGAACTTTATAATGGATTTCCGTTCTCCTATTGTCTAGTGCCGAGTAGTGGGCCATTCTCAAAATTTTATCTATCGTGTTCCTATTACACTGTGACCCCAGTTCCAGCTCCCACCTTTTAATGTAGGGAGGCACCACCAGCTCCTGTACCACTCCCAATATTCTATATATTTGGGCTATATCACCTCCTGCTTGCTCCTTCATACAGAGTTGCTCCAACGGTCTGAGCTCTTCCATACTTCTGAGTGGCTTCGGTGGTTTATCAATAAAGTGGGAGAGCTGGAGGTACCTCCATCTGTCCAAGTTCTGGTTCTCTACTCAATTCCGTGAAAGTGTGAATTTTCCCCTTACTAATGAAATTTTTTAGTTGAATAGAATCCTCCTTTAACCAATTCCCTCCCACCTCCCGCCTCCCTGGTTCAAAAAATAAGTTATTTTTCATGTATATCAACGGTGAATTATGTGACCATTTGTGCTGTGTATGTGTCATATCCCAATATTTGAAAGTGTTATGTGTTAACAAGGATGTGCTAGTACCAAGTGTTCTGAATTTTGGAGGGTTCCATAGCAAATGTGCCAAATTATTGTTGCTCAAAGAGTACTCAATGTCCACCCATCGCTTGTCCACCCCTTTTTTACCCCAGTCGGTGACCCGTGAGAGCACTACAGCTATGTAGTACCTATTGAAATCTGGTAAAGCTATTCCCCCTTTTTTTTTCCCTCTACTCAATGTTGCATAGGAGATACGCTGTTTCTTGCCACCCCAGACAGTTTCACTTATTAATTTTCTCAAAGCCTTTAAGAAATACCTTGGTAATGGAATAGGCAGCAGCTGGAATTTATACAAAATTTTCGGAGTTATAATCATTTTAACCACATTTTCTCGCCCGAACCATAAAAGGGGCCTGGACCGCAGCCTTCTTGCATCTTGCCTGATGTCGTCTAACAAAGGAATATAGTTTTTTTGGAATATCTCTTTGAAGGTGTTGGCTAGTTTAATTCCCAGATACCTGATCTTTTTCCATGGGAAGGGAAACACTGCAGCTAAATGGTCTTCTTCCTGCTTACCCAAGCTGATATTTAAAATCTCAGACTTCCTGGTGTTAATTTTAAAGTTTAAAACTTCTCCATATATTCTGAGGGTTCGGAGCACATTAGGTAGGGTTATTCTAGGATTTGAGATAAAGAATAAAATATCGTCGGCAAATGCCGCCAACTTGTGTTCCTCGGTTCCCACATTCACCCCACTGCAGTCAGGACTATTCCGAATGGAGGCCAGAAGAGGTTCGAGGGACAGGACGAA
Source organism: Lithobates clamitans (assembly GCA_037952925.1). Lineage (NCBI taxonomy): Eukaryota > Metazoa > Chordata > Amphibia > Anura > Ranidae > Lithobates > Lithobates clamitans. The sequence goes on along the minus strand of JBBGZY010001272.1, from coordinate 2,547,763 downwards.
CAGGAGGGGGGAGAGGGGACAGCCCTGCCTAGTTCCGTTTACCATCCCAAAAGGTTTTGAGATGGCCCCATTAACTCTTACAACTGCAGTTGGGCTGCTATATACAACCCTAATCCAGGAGATGAACCTAGATCCAAACCCCATGGCTTCCAACGTGTTCATCAAGAACCCCCAGTCTACCCTGTCGAATGCCTTTTCGGCGTCTATCGACAGGAATAGAGCTGGGGGTCCCTCTCGTCTGCAGAACTCCGACAGCAGCACCGCCCGCACCCCGTTATCCCTGCATTGTCTACCAGAAACAAAGCTGGCCTGGTCCGGGTGTACCAGGCCGGCCATACACCCCTTCAGTCTATTGGCCAGCACCTTGGCATATAATTTAACATCAGCATTCAACAGGGATATGGGCCGATAACTTGAGCACAATCTGGCGTCCTTCCCTTCTTTCAGTATCAGGGTAATTGTAGCGGTTAATGCCTCGCCTTCCATCCCACACCTAGTGCCAAGTTCATTCCAATATTGGCACAGCCTAGGGACCAGTAAATGTTTCATTTTCTCTAAGTAAATGGTAGAGAAACCGTCTCTCAGGGCTGCTAGGATTTCCTCTTCCTCACTTGGTTTATCCAAGAGATCCCTGTCCTCTATGGTCAGCCCCGTTAGTCCTGCCGCTTTTAGGAATTCCGTGCCCCTGGCTAACCGGGAACTGTCCCCCCCCTGTTGCCCAATAGAATAAAGGTCAGCGTAGAATTTTCTAAACTCCTCTGCCATACCTCGACTAGTCGCTATCGCTTCGCCTCCTTTGTTGTGTATTTTATCGATAAAGTTCCGACCTCTTTTTTTCCTTATTAATCTGGCCAAGTGTTTACTCGACTTGTTTGCCCATAGGTAGTCATCCCTAGTTATTAAATTAATAGCTCCCTTGGCCTCCTGCTCCATCATGTCCCTCAGCTCCTCCCTCTTGGCGACCATTAAGCGATAACAGTCCTGATCCTGCCCCTTAGCCTTTTTATGTACTTGTTCTAAACAAAAAATTTCCTCTATCAGCTTTCCCCTTTCTTCCTTCCTTTTTTTTTTCCGGCCTGCTCCTATGGATATGAGTGTCCCTCGGATGAAGGCTTTATGTGCCTCCCATAAAATAGAGGGTGATACCTCACCCGTGTCGTTTGTTTTAAAGAAGAGGTCCACCTCGTCCTGGATCTGCTCTACTACTTCAGGGTCCCTCAATAAATCCTCGTTCAGCTTCCATGAAAAGGGACATCCCCCCGCTTCTGGAATCTTTAGTCTCATCGTGACTGGGGAGTGGTCCGAAAGGGACGTTATTTCTAATCTGGATTCTACAACCCACTCCAATAAACTATGGTCCACGAAGATGTAGTCCAGTCTGGAGTAGGTCCCGTGCACAGTGGAGAAGAAGGTGAAGTCCCTCTCTTTAGCGTGTTGCAGTCTCCACACATCCATTAACTGGTTGCGGAGTAATTTCCGCCTAATTGCCCCTAATGATACCTTCCTTATCCCCTGGGCACGAGACATACTATCCAGAGCGAGGTCCAAGCAAAAATTTAAATCCCCTGCCAGGACCACCTCCCCTTTACCAAATCCCAACAGCTTTTCCAATGCTTGTCCCAAAAAAATCGTTGGGCTCCTATTTGGGCAGTAAACGTTAGCCAACGTAAACTTCCTTGCTCCGATAGTTCCTTTTAGAAAAATATAACGACCTTCGGGGTCTGTCAATCTTTCCCTCAGTGAGAAGTTTGAAGCCCTAGATAACCCGATGGCGACTCCCCTTGACCCCCTGTCAGGGGAGTCCCCATAGAACCATTGAGGAATCCTAGGGGAAAACAGCCTGATTCTTGTATCTAATGTCAAATGGGTCTCCTGTAAGAAAACTATGTCCCCGCGAAGGAGACACAGTTCCCTTAATATTTTGTGTCTTTTCCTAGGTGAATTTAATCCTTTTACATTGTATGATATGAATTTGAGCTCAGGCATATCCAAAGGAATGGACGTTCTCCTCTGTACTCTGCTCTTCTCGAACACATCCTGCAGAAGCCCCCTCCCTACCCTTGTCCCCTCCCCCCTTCGTCTGCTCCACCCTCCCCGTACCCCCCCCTCCCTTCCTCCTCACCCGACCCTAGTTACCATCCCCCCGCACCCACTTCTTTCCCCCTGCCCCCCCTTTTGTTTCTGTTGCTCTTTTTTCTTATCCTTTGTACCTGGATGTTTCACCTCCATTCCTGGGCTCTTTGCACTTGCTTCTTTTAAATATTTTTGTATAGAGCTAGTGTTTAGGCTCTGTTGTGTTCTGGGGTTCCGTTGTTCTTGATGAACGGCCTCTCATGCTTCTGCTCCTTATCCCTATTTACCCCTTATAATTGTTGAGTAAAAGGGAGTATCGCAATCACCCCCTCTGCGTACTTCTCTGTTTGGGAATCTCCTTCCCCCCTCAGACCATAGAGGTGAAGGATATGCTGCTCGATTAGGACCTGTATAAAGTCTCTGAGGTAGATGTACCGTCTTCTCCCTCCTTCCAGATCGCAGTGTACGCTGAAGGTAGTTATCTTACAGCTGCTTCTATGTTGGGGTCCTATCTTAACTCTGGAACCGTACTCGGAGAGGGAAGAGGAGCCCCTAGTTTAATAAAGGTGGCTGATTAAGAGAGAAAGGGAGTAGAGGGAGCAGGTCCGACCTCGCGTGGGGCGCTGCGCAGCGAATGCCCAGCCTCTCAAATCAAATGCCGGTTAATAGCTTCTAGACAGGAGGGGGGACCAGGGGGGGCCACAGTAGTCCGTTCCTTTTTAGCAAGGCCTATAGCGGTTAGTGACAGGGAGCCCTATTTGCCTATATTTTCCTGGTCTCCCAGTCTCACATCAGGTGATCCCGATCTAACCCGCACAGTTCATGACATAGCAAGTCAGTAGTGATAGCAATGATAACACTGGAGCCTCTCCTACCTTGCTTCTTCTTTCACAGACAGCTAAGCAAGGCGAAGGTTCCTTTGGCTTCTTAACTTTGCTCCTTGTTGCCGCGTCCAGCTCCCAGGTCCAGGCGAAAACAGCGGCTCCTCACTGTGCACCCCTTGCCGGAAATCATGAGCTGCTGATCCTATCTGTTCGCAGCATCGAGCCCCATAGGAGTGGGGGTGTACTTATGATAGCCTCGTTCGTTGTACGTGGTGATCCCGGGGAGATTACCCAGCGCCGCTGCCGCAACTTCAGCCAGTTCGGTGGGAGGGACTGGTAGGGCGGGTGGGCAGCCGAGCGCTCAATCTTATGCCGGCCTCTCGCGGTCTCTCACCCCGCGAAGCATCTCCATAGATCGCAGGCGCTCCGTCTCAAGCCTCCCTTGGAGTCGGCACTAGGCTCCTCCCCTGTGCTGACGTCAGATGCACATCACGCCCTCCATCAGAAAAAGAACCTTCTAATCCGCCCTGTGGATAAGGGTGGCGGGATTGTAATCCTCGATAAGGCAGACTATTTCAAAGAGATGTATAGAATCCTCAATGATTCTAACACTTACAGTCCCATTCCTGCTGACCCCACCTTTTAAAAAAGCCCTGGGTGAATTAATAGATGAGGGATTCGCACTGGGGATTATAAACAAAAAAGACAAATTCTTTCTAGTCCCCCAAGTTCCGCGCATCCCAGCCATATATTATCTCCCCAAAGTCCTTAAGGACCCGGTTAATCCCTTGGCAGATCTATTGTCAGCGGGATCAATTCGGTCATGGCCCGCATTGGAAAATATGTTGATTTTTACTTGCAGCCGTTGGTTCGCTCCACCCCGTCATACCTTAAAGATACTAGGGACACCATAAAATTATTGGAATCAGTTTCTTTTTCAGAAGGGATGCTTTTAGTCACAGCCGATGTGGCAGCACTGTACATGTGCATTCCGCATCTTTAGGGTTTTGAGGCGGTTGAGAAACATCTTTTCAGAGACAATAAGCTCCCTTCCCTTCAGCATAATTTCATTATGCAATTACTCAAATTTGCGACCGAACATAACTATTTTTGGTTTCATAACCAGTTTTTCTTGCAGAAGAGGGTCGTGGTTATGGGGGCCAAGTTTTCCCCAAGCCTCGCCAACCTCTTCATGGCCCAGTGGAAATAGGATGTCGTCTATGCGGCCCAGAGACCTGAGTTGACTCTCTGGGTACATAGACGACATACTCTTCCTATGGGATGGCGACCGTGCATTGCTAGATGCCTTTATGACCATCCTTAACACCAATGACAGAGGGATATCCTTGAGTTATGAGGCCAGTTCTACTAGAGTACATTTTCTAGATCTGGAAATCTTTGTAGTGGAAAAACATCTAGAGTTCCGCACGTACTTCAAAGCCACAGACCGGAATGGATTTATTCCGGTCGACAGTTGTCATCAGGAACAATGGGTCAAGTCTGTCCCCCGTAGCCAATTTCTGAGACTACGGCGTAACTGCAGTAGAACCACGGATTTCCAGTCACAGTCACAGGTCCTGAGAGATCGATTCATGAAAAGGGGTTACGATCAGAATCACCTAGATGAGGAATTCAATAGAGCATTATCCACTGATAGAGGATCTACCTTGATAGAACGTGTGAAATCCACAGCTGAACCTATGCATAAATGGTCGTTTTTTACTACTTACTCCACTCAATCCAAACAAATCAGAGCCATACTCAAGAAACATTGGAAAGTGCTCCTAAAGGAAAATCTCCTTGGTTCGGTTCTACCTGAACAGGCGGCTGTTGTTTTTAGGGGAGCACGGTCCATTCAAGGACAGATCGCTCCGAACATAATAGATCCCCCTAAAAAAGTTTCCTTCTTTCAGGAATGCAAGGGTTATTACCCTTGCCGCAAATGTAAAGTCTGCCTCCACAACATTGGAGGTAGACAAAAAAGTACCACGTTTAAATCCATGGTCACCTTTCAGATATATCATGTGAAGCATTTTACAACTTGCTCTTCACAATATATTTAGTGACTTGCCCTTGTCATAAACAGTATGTCGGCCGCACTATTAGGACTTTTTCCATCCGAGTCAATGAACATGTGGCAGGTATTAAGAAAGGCAAGAGCAAACATACAGTACCTCGCCACTATCTAGAGTGTCATAATAAAGACCCTACAGGAACTCTATTCCAGGTAATTGACAAATTTGTCCCTCATTGGAGGGGAGAGTCCCGTCTTCGAGGGGTGTCACGCCTCGAGACCTACTGGATATACGAGTTGAGGTCCTACTTCCCGTTTGGTTTGAACGTGGAGTGGGACCTCAACTCCTTTATCAATCGATCTTGAATTTTCTGTTTTATCACATGGTTACTTTTTTATATTTAATTCCAACGCCATCAATATTTGTTTAAATGTTCGATATCCATTCAGAAACTGACTTCTTAAATTCAACAGAATATTGTTTATTTACCATTCACTTTTTAGATGCCCATCATATAGAGAGCACGATATATGTGGGACTTTTTTGTTATCTTTTTTCCATATACATTATAAATTTTCTATATATCAGTATAGTATTTTTTATATACTAAGCATGGCACTTTTTGTTTTCATTACCATGCATTTTCAACTTTGGTGTCCCCATTTGACGAGTTTCCTGTTTGGTGACCCTGGTGTCCACTTCCGGGTCTCTAACAACAGCCTAATTCAGATTAGTCCGAAACTGACTAGTTAGAGTAGGTATTTTGGCACAATAGGCAGCCGTAGGCTGTCATGTGAGGGAGCTGGGACGCTTGGCGCGCTTCCAAGCTCTACGTCACATCCTTGTGTTATACACATACAGTACGATTGGTAGAGCGGGGTTGTATATTGGCTCTCTGATTGGTTACTCAAATCACGTGTGCCGGGCATGCCTGCGGACGTGACATCATTCCTTTCGTGCGCTGGATACGCTGTTTGACAGCGACAGGGGCAGATCTACAGCCAGATTGGCCTTATTGGCTGCTCCATCCAGCACTCTTTGATAATCCCCTCAGGATTGGCTCCTCTTGCAAACAGGGCGGAACAATGCTCTGCACTGTCAGCAGAGGAGTATTGTATACAATCAGCTTAATAAGAAGTTTATCTATAGTCATTAGAGGGATTTTCAGGCCGTTTTTGCTTGTTGAGTGATTTGTTAGTTATTAGTCATTACCTATTAAATGGATATTCAATTAACTTATAGGTATAATGAATAGACAATTAAGGTTTGCTGTATAATGAAGTCAGGTGATCACACTCACCCAATGAAATGGCTTGTTTAACATACATTGCGATTGGTCCTTTCTAGATAATTTTAGTTATATATATATGGCAACCTGGAGTGGGTGGTCTATGCCCCTGTTGAAGACCCCTAGGTCGAAACGCGTCAGGCTCATACACCACTCTCCCTGTTGCCCACTTCTTTTTATTTATCGTGATCACGTTTTTATTTGTATACGGTTGTTTTATCAATAAAAACACCCCTTTTTTACCTGCACTATGTGGAGGCATATCTTTTTTCTTTTTACATCCCCTGAATGAGGTCTAGTGCCTCCAACTGCTCCACAAGTGACTTTTTGGCCTTCCCGATCCACGCCTTGGCCGTCCACTGTGAAGACCCATCTGGTGGTTCCTGGAGATCCAGGCAGACTGCAGCCCAGAGGATCTGAGTGCCAAGACCTTCTACTCCACGTCTTTGGTGGCATACTGTGCATGCAATTCCCTGTCGCTGACATGGGAATCCACGGGATCTGGTAAGAGTCTCCTTGTTTATTTCTGCCAATATTGGTTTGTCCAGCTGAGAGGTCGGGTTAGGATGCAAGGTGACTTCTGACAACCATCCGAATACCACCATCTCCTGGAGTACCCCCATTTCCTGTGTAGTGGGACTTTCACATTCATTTATGGACTTTATGTTCTATCCACCCCTGGCTTGTTAATATTTTTCCAGCACCCATTCACAACTCTCGCTGTTTTGATCATTCACTTATGTAATATGCGCTGCATTTTTTCTTATTTATGTTCACTGTTTTAGTCAGACCGTATGCAGCAGCTCCTGTTAGCCATACTAGTTAGCGCAGCGTTTTACATTTATTTTTGACACAATTTGTATTATTGGTGCTTAGGCCTGATCCCCAGGGTAGGTTTCTATTTCTGCATGCTAAAGTAAATGGCCTAGAACTTCTGTTTTTGGCAATTTATATACCTCCCCCTTTTTAATTTAATGTATTGACCGAAGGCTTAACATTTATGTCTCAATTCCCCACTGTCCCCGCAATATGGTTGGTGGACTTCAACAATGTTGTGAATAGGGACCTAGACAGATTGTCACTGACACCTCCTGATAACCCCGCCCACTCCCACACTAGATTTGGCAAACTTCTCTCTGATCTTGCCCTGGTGGACACTTGGAGATACCAACATCCCACGGACAGGGCGTTCTCATGGTTCTTAACATCACACAACTCCATGTCACGAATAGACCTTATTTTGATATCACGCACCCTTCTCCCCATTTTAGAAAGGGTAGGATTTAGCCCACATGTCCTTTCTGATCATGCTCCGTATTGGATTGTACTTCGCATTGACTCTCCCCCTACAACCTATGCCTGGAAATTTAATCCCTTTTGGTTGACGGCTGTTCCTGACTTAGGGGATGCTGGCACTGAATGGGATTTTTTCTTCCATACAAATAAGGACACTGCCCCACTTGAGGTGGTATGGGACTCTTTTAAATCTCATGCCCGCATGATCTTATCCCAACGTATATCCAGGTATCAAAAAAATCCTTCTCAACTGGTCTGGCAGACGGAACGATCCCTTGCGGAAGCAGAGCAGAATTTTTCGATTAATCCATTCCCGTCTATAGCAGACCAGTTAAAATTACAAGCCAGAATAGTAAATAGTCTTCGTTTCGAGAAAGCTGAGTGGAAAATATTTTATAATAAACAGAGGATATATGAGTGTGGAGAGCGGGCGGGACGTCTCTTGGCCTACTTAGCCCATCTAGATCATAGGCCCCCTACGGTGATCTCCCTCCGCAACTCTGACGAGGTATTGATTACTGACCCTGATATGGTGGCTGAGGAGATTCGATCCTTTTTTGCATCTTTATACTCCTCTACTGCCAATAACCCTAGGGATGAGTTGGTAGCTTTTTTGGCTGATGTGGAACTACCTACCCTCACTCAAGATCAGGTTGAGATGCTAGAGGCTCCAATCTCCAAAGAGGACATACTAGAAGCAATGTCCCTACTTAACCCATCCAAAGCACCTGGTTCTGATGGTCTCCCTCTTGATTTCTACAGGGCCTACACTGAGACCCTGGTCCCCAGACTCCATAAACTGTTCTCCCATATTCTCCAGTCTGGTTCCCTGCCCCCTTCTATGAGTGAGGCCTACATTGTACTTATACCTAAACCAGGGAAAAATTTAGAACTCCCCGAATCATACCGCCCAATATCATTACTCCCATTAAATATTAAGATCCTGGCCAAGGTCCTGGCACAATGGTTAAATAAGGTGATCCTTACTTTAATTCATCCAGACCAGACTGGATTCATGCCAGCTAAAAATACGGCATACAGTCTACGTAGAGTTCACATGAACTTACAAGCTGAGCATGATCTGTCGGGTTCCAGAGTTGTAGTGTCCCTCAACACTGCAAAGGTATCTCTGGGAATGCCTAATGCGATTCGGTTTTGGACCCAACTATATCAAGTGGATCCGACTTCTGTATCAGAGTCCGTGCGCCAGGATCTTGGTTAATGGAAGAGTTTCTGATCCCTTTCCCCTCTCAAGAGGCACACGACAGGGTTGTCCCCTTTCCCCATTACTGTATGGTCTAGCGGTGGAACCTCTTGCCTACTCTCTCAGAACACATTCAGGTATCAGGGGACTTGAATGCGGAAATCTGGTAGAAAAGATTAGTTTATATGCGGATGATATGCTACTATATTTAGCAGACGCTGGCCCATCCCTGCGATCAGCCCTTGAAACTATTCAAAATTTTGGTAAATATTCTGGTTTGGGGGGCATGACCGGATGCTGTGGTGAGGGAGAGCGGTGCAGCCGGACCCAGTCCCTGCTCAATCCCCGCTCCCATGCTGGATATTACAGGGTAGAGCGGAGAGGGCGATGCCGTATGACTGGATCTTTCAGACCTTGCTGCTCCCAATGTGACAGATGCGGTGGAAGGAGGGGAGGAGAGTCGGTCTCAGCATCGGAAAAATCAATGCGCTCGAAGCTCTCCCGGGAGGACTGACAGCTGCGGGCAGTCTGTGTGTGAGAAAGGGGAGCGTGCCTGCCCAGGATTGAGCGTGAGCGGCGGTGGCAGCTGTGTGACCCGTGCAGATCTGTGTTTCTTCAGACCTGGACTGGAGGTGTGAGTGACCCACATCGGAGAGATCTGGGGGATACACAGGGAGTGTTGGTATTACCCCACATGGCAGTGTGAAACCCCCCTCACGGTCAGGACATTATTAATCGCCCAGCCAGTGAAGAAAAAGCGTAGTTTTTTTAGTGGGAGGGAGGCTGTGGTAACCCTGCCGGGTGGCACACGCTGAAGCAGCTGGGTCATCATGACCAGAAAGAAGGGGCAGGAGGAGGCATCAGCGCAGGAAGGTACAGGGGTCCTAGCACAGCGAAACCCCAAAGAAAAAGGAAGCCAGGTGGCCGCCAAACTAGAACGGTTCGCCCATAACCAGTCTGCAAACCTGACACCAAAAAAAAGCAGCCATGTAGGGGGGTCGCAGCATCAACCTAGCCAGCCTGGGAGGAGAAGCCTAGCCCCCATTGGGGGTGCAGCTGTGAACTTACCATTGGATCCAGGGGCGAGTGGAACGTTGGAGGGGGACTTTGGCCCAAGCATGGAGTTAGGTGATGGTGCATTAGTACCAGCGGTTGAGAAGGAGCCATCATTGAAAGACATTCTCCTAGCAGTCAATAGCTGCAAATTATCTATCACCGACTTATCCGTACAATTGAAAAGTATTAAAGTTGAATTATTGGCGGTAGAAAATGAAATGCAAGTGGTTTGTACCTGGACAGCAGCCCTGGAAGACAGGATTAGGCAGATGGAGGATGATGTTTTTCCTTTGAGACAAGAAGTCTCAGTTATGAAAAAGCAACTTAATGAATGCATGCAAAAAATGGATAGTATGGAAAACAGACTGCGTAGAGAGAATTTAAGGGTGTTGGGGCTACCTGAGGGCTGTGAAGGCAATAATCCGGTAAAATTTATGGAAGATTGGTTAAAGGAAAGATTTGGGAAGAAATCACTCTCAGAATTTTTTTCCATTGAGCGTGCGCATAGAGTGCCTACTAGGACTCGGTCTCCGGGGGGTTATCCAAGACCCCTGATTCTCAAGTTGTTATGCTTTAAGGATAAAACTACTATTCTTCGGAAGGCAAGAGAGATGAAGAACATACAATATAGGGGCACAAGGATCTCAATATATCCTGACTTTTCCCCTGAATTTCAGAGGCAGAGAGCAAAATTTTTGGAATGCAAGCACAAGCTTCAACAGCTAAGAATTAACTATGCATTATTGTACCCAGCACGCTTGCGCATAGTGGCTCTGGGGGAAATGCAATATTTTGATACTCCCACTGAAGTTGTAACCCCGGCTGGGGTGGAATGTAGGTTTTGAGGTAAGAGTGAGAGCGGTAGGTGAAAGCTTAACCCACAAGAATCACAAGAGTCACAATAAGAGGTGGTTTAATTTTGCTAAGGGATATAAGGATATAGGATCTACCGTATGAGGCACGATGGAGGTGGTTGTAACAGACCCCGGAATTTAAAAAAGCAGATCACTATATGTTCTTGGAACGTTCGGAGAGTAAAAGATAACTTTAAAAGGCAGGCGATTCTCTCTATGGCAGATAAGGGGAGTGTCAAAATACTCTGCCTGCAGGAGACACACTTAGATAAGGATTCAATCAAGATAAGATAATGGATCACGAGAAATTTCAGATACAGTATCACTCTACTCACCCCTCTTTTTCAAGGGGGGTGAGTATTTTGATAAAGTCAGGGCTGGCTTTCTCGTGCAGCCAGAGTAAGGTGGATGTATTGGGACGGTATATTTTTCTCTATTGCTCAATTGAGAACAGGAAATGTGTATTAGCTAACATCTATATTCCTCCCCCATTTGGGAGGGAGGTTTTGGATGATTTGACTGGATTTATGGCGGGTTTTTCAGGGGTCCCGGTTATAGCAGTTGGAGATTTCAACATGGCTATGGATAATGGAATAGATAGGTTCCCATCCAAAAAAATCGGTAGAGGAGCACCCAAGAGTCCTCTTTCACAATATTGCGTTGAGGTGGGTTTGGTGGACATCTGGAGAAGGAGGCATCCCGAGGTGAGACAATATTCTTGTCACTCCAGGACACATGCCACTCTGTCCAGAATAGACCTAGTGCTGGGCAACGAGGAAGCTCTGAATGTAGTGGAGGATATAGTCTACGAGCCATGTGGGATTTCGGACCACTCACCAGTGACAATCGAGTTAAAGGGAGAGAGATGTTTCAATAGGGGTGACTGGAAAGTTAATCCCTTTTGACTCGAGATTATTGGGGATACGAGTACCATTAAGCAAAGGTTGGCGGAATTCGTAAATTTAAATTTAGGCACTGCTCCATTAGGGATAGTTTGGGATTCCCTGAAGGCCTTCCTTTGGGGAGTTCTAATCCAAAAAATTTCCCATATTAAGAAACAATCACAAATGGAAGAACTAAAAGTAAAGGAGAGGGTTAGAAGAGTGGAAGAACAGTACGTTGAGTCACCAACCCCACCTAAATATGAGGCGTGGGTGGAGAGTCAAAATGAGTAGATTGGTTTTGAAAAAGATGGAGAGGAAAAAATTATTTCAAAAACGGAGGTTTGACTGTGAGGGGGAGTGTGTTGGGAGGACTTTGGTCCTGATTATTAGGGCTAATGGCCTCCCAAACACCATTCCAGCGATGGAAGTGAAAGAGGGAATAATAAAAAAAACTAACCCGGAAATTTTGGTAGAATTTAGGGAATACTTTAAAAACCTATATAGTTTGGCGCAGAGAGATGTGGATGGGGCAATGGGGGATCTCTATGGGCCGCTAAGGTTAACCCCCCTTGCGAAAGAAGATCGGGAAATGCTAGAGGCCCCATTAACACTTGAAGAGTTACAAAGAGTTGTGGCAGATATGGCAAATCAGAAAGCCCCAGGGCCCGATGGCCTACCCATAAAAATATGGGGAGATCTTACTTCCCATGCTCTTGGAGGTGTTTAATGGGACCACAAAGGACAGTAGTCTACCTGTGTCTATGACAGAAGCCAATATAATAATGTTGTTGAAGGAGGGGAAAAATCCATTAGACGTGACATCATATAGGCCGATTTCGTTATTATTTTCGGATGTGAAGATTCTGGCAAAAGCCCTGGAAACAAGGCTAAAGAAAATAATTCCAAAGCTAATCCATATACCTTATTTATCGGCGTATAACACGCACCGGCGTATAACACGCACCCCAATTTAGGAGGGAATTTTAAGGAAAAAAAAACTTTTAGGAGGGAAGTTGAAGGGAAAAAAACTTACATTTAAATGCCCATCATTGCAGCCTTCTCAGTGCAGCCTTGCCCCAGTGCAGCCATGTCAGTGCAGCCTTCCCCAGTGCAGCCATGTCAGTGCAGCCATGTCAGTGCAGCCTTGCCCCAGTGCAGCCTTGCCCCAGTGCAGCCTTTGATCCCCTGTCCCTGCTTCCTGGGCTTCAAAATCGCCGACCGTGATTTGAAAATGGCGCCGCCGGCGCCGAAATACACAGAGCCGGTCCTTGGCTCTTCCCGGCGGCTCTCGTTCACTTTCGGCTCCACTCGTAGTCCCGAGCGGAGCTATGCGAGTAGGTTCGGATAGCTCCGCTCGGGACTACGAGTGGAGCCGAAAGTAAACGAGAGCCGCCGGAAAGAGCCGAGGACCGGCTCTGTGTATTTCGGCGCCGACGGCGCCATTTTCAAATCGCGGTCGGCGATTTTTAAGTTTTGACAGCTCGGGATCGCAGGGGATCGGCGTATAACACGCACTTGCGACTTTCCCCTGATTTTAAGGGGAAAAAAGTGCGTGTTATACGCCGATAAATACGGTAGATCAAACCGGGTTTATCCCAGACAGATCTACAAGTACGAACGCAGATCCCCATAGTAAATAGTGGTAAGAGAGCTCTTTTCTCATTAGATGCAACCAAGGCATTTGACTGCCTGGAATGGCAATATATCTGGAAGGTACTTGCAGTACTCCAATTTGGCCCCGGTTTTGTCCATTGGCTGAGTTTCAATTAAGCAGGGGCACTAGGCAGGGGTGCCCTTTGTCGCCCCTCCTATTTGCCCTAGCATTGGAGCCGTTGGCAGTGGCCATAAGGGCATCTCAGGGGATACAGGGGTTTAGAAGAAGGAGGGGAGAGGAGAAAATAGTAATGTACGCGAACGATATTTTGTTATTCTTGGGGGACACACAGGACTCATTGAGGACGGCTATGGGGATAATCGAGGACTTTGGACATTTTTCCGGGTTAAAAATTAATTGGGAAAAGTCAGCATTATTGCCAATAGACCCGGTGACGGAGCCCCTCCCACACCAAATTCCCCAAATTAAAGTAGTGAGTCAGTTGAAATATCTGGTGATTAATATTTCAAGGGATCCGTAGCAATATATTACAGAAAATTTAGTTCCACTTATGAAAAAACTTAAACAGAAATGTCGGGTGTGGGGACGGCTTCCTCTTTCGGTCGCAGGGCGCTGTAATTTGATAAAAATGGTTTGGATGCCGCAGATCCTATATATCCTACACAACTCACCAGTTTGGATTCCTAAACGCTGGTTTAATAAAATGGATAGCATATTTAGAGAGTTAATTTGGAAGGGCGGGGTAGCAAGGAATGGTTTGCAGGTGCTTCGGCGACCGGGTGAGAAGGGTGGGTAGGGAGTGCCGGATCCGGGGTGCTACTTCCTGGCATCCCAAATCCAGCATGTGGGAGGGAGTAATAGGCCCATGAATTGGGTAGCAGGGAATAATGTATTACTAAATGACACCAATCATGATACCATAGTAGAAGCGCTGTCACTAGATGCCCCACCACTCGGATGTTGGTTAAGAGCTGGGTTAAGGTTAAAAAAATAATGGGGTATGTGGACTTTTCTGAGTTCTCCCCAATATGGGAAAATAATAAGCTCAATGAACTTAAAACAATGGGGAAGATTGAGGAGTGGGACCGCCAGGGCATCCATTGTTTGTCGCAGCTGTATAAGACAGGGAGACTGAAAACATTCCAGGAGCTAGTGAATGAATATGCGATCCCCAACCGATCATTCTATAGATATCTGCAAATAAGGCATGCCCTAGACGCACAATTTAATGGAAAGGAGCCAATATGGAGCGATATGGCCTCTCTGAGAAAACTGGTTGATGCAGAATCTACGAAAGGTTTAATTTCTGATATATATAGTAATTTGAGAGTATTAGTCCAGGGGGACGGGGGGGAAGACAAAAATAGGATAAAATAGGAGGGGGAGGTTGGGCCATTGTCAGATAGTCAATGGAAGTGTGTTTTGTCCTCTGGACCCAGGGTCTCCCTCTCTCCATCACAGGCAGTTTCTTATCTATATTTGATATATAGGGTGTATTTAACACCATTAAAACTGTTTAGGATCGGTAAAAGGCTAGATGCAAGGTGCCAAAGGTGTGGAGGAGAGAGAGGAGATCTGCTGCATATGTTCTGGCGATGCCCCAAGTTGTACAGATATTGGAAAGGCATAGTGGATAAAATAAACGCCATATTTGAGACATTGCTGGGCATGGGTGTCAAGACCTGTTTATTTGGCTTGATGGAGGAACAACAGATCGCAAGGGACACACAAACCGCAATAGTTAGGTGCCTGTTTCAAGGGAAAAAGATCATAGCTAAGAACTGGCAGAGAAAAGAACCCCCGACGATCGAAGAATGGGTGAAAGAAGTTAAGGAGGAAATCAGTAGAGAGAAGTATATATATATAAGAAAAGGAGTAATTATAAAAAATTTGAAAAAATATGGAAGTTATGGATGATGTGGGAGGAGCATAGTATGAACGATGGGTGGGGTGAACGTGGTACGGGAGGGCTGGGGGGAAGGGGGATGGGGGGGGTTTAATGGTAAGGGGAAAGGGAAAAATAGGAAAAAAGAGAAAATTCAGAAACATCCCTTTCTTGAAGGAATGTGGACTATTTATATTTTCTTTTACCATGCTGTAGATTATTGTAAAAATGAGGTAAATACAAGGACTGCATAGATGTTGGCTATGTCAGCCCTTGTTTGTTTGTATGTCTTTTAATGTAATTTTTTCAATAAAAAGGATTTGAAGTAAAAAAAAAAAATATTCTGGTTTGAAGATTAATTGGGACAAATCTCAAATTCTTCCCATAGATGTCAGTGTCCCCACAGAAATACAGATTTCATCCCCTCTCGTAAGAGTTAGCTCTATGACCTATTTAGGAATCATAATTACCCGATCACCCGAGGACTATGTTAGACTTAATATAGAACCCCAAATAACGAGTTTAAAATCCAATACACAGACGTGGGCCAAATTACCCTTGGGGGTGATGGGTCGGGTGAATTTAATTAAAATGATCCTCCTCCCCAAATTTTTATACGTTCTAAGGCACGCTCCAGTCTATTTGCCCCTTAGAATTTTTAAATCCATCGAAGCTCTTCTTAACTCCTTTGTATGGGGGACGACAAGGCACAAACTGTCCTGGCAAGCGTTGAAAAATCCCACTGAGCTGGAAGGAGCAGCGTTACCTGACTTCAACCTTTACTATTTGGCGGCACAATTATCCCACTACTTTTATTTAGATAAACGTGACAAGGACAGATACTTAGCTTTGACATGCTCCCCTTGTGCCGTGGGCTCACTAAACCTTTTCAAATTCTTTTTAGTGACCTCGCTGGTGCCTGGACTTTGGGGAACCGCAAGGGTCTATTGTATCATCACTGTAAAGTATGGGAGGTGATAAGATGTAAATTGAAAGCACCATCCACACATCACCACACACACCTATGGGATAACTCTGGCCTGGGAGAACTGTTGTCTATACCAGACCATGTTTTATGGCTAAACCAGGGGGTAAGATATTTGTCGGATGTCTATTGTAATGCTGCCCTGAAATTATTTCAGCAACTCAAAGAGGAATTTAATCTTCCCAACTCTATGCACTTTAGATACCTCCAGCTCCGCCATGCTCTCCGGGCTCAATTTTGCAATGTTTCCCCCAATATAGAGCACTTGGATGTTGTGTGTATTATAACGGGGCAGGATCCTCGTGGACTTATATCAATGTTCTACGACTCCTTGCTCCGGCCCACGGCAACGGCTTTTGCATATAATCTGAGGGATCGATGGTCTGGAGATGTGGGGGAGCTGGAGGATGACGAATGGGAAGATGCGCTGGGTACTTGTAAAAAGGTCTCCACTAGGTTGTCAGACTGTCTCACGCAGCTCTACATTATGCATCGATCGTAACTGACCCCTATTCGTTTGGCCAAATACAAACCTGGGCATAGCCCACTATGTCCCAGATGCGACAGTCCACTAGGCAACTTTTTCCATCTCCTTTGGTCATGCCCAGCAATACAAGACTATTGGTCCCATATAGTGAGATTCATCCATGACGAGATGGGATCTCCCCTGACGCTATGTCCCAAGCAATGTCTACTGGGGGTGTTTCCAGATCCCGATTCGGATAAATTTCATAAAATATTTCTTCAAGAATCCCTATTTATTGCTAGGCTGATTATAGCAAGAAAGTGGCTACAGGCCACGCCACCAACGGTCCAGGAGTGGATCTCCGGTGTTAATAAGGTCTTTCGTATAAAAAAGAGATCTATGTGCATAGGGGATACCCAGCCAAGTACGATAAAATTTGGGACACCTGGTTAGGGAAAGCAAACACATGTAATGAGATATCTGATTGACCCTCGTGAGCTTGTCTCTCTTTTTGACCCCAACTTTGTATATACCACTTGGGCCCCTTGCGCCCCCGCAACTAGCAAGTAAAATCGTGTATCACAACATTGAACACATAAGCTTTGTAGAACATGTCATTAATATGGATTATCCTGTTAATACTGTATATTATACAACTGTACTATCAATTTATCTAATCTGTATGACTTTACTCTTCCAAATAAAACACCACGTTATTTGTAAAAAAAAAAATTAATTCATTCCTTACACATGAGGCGTTGGCCCTCCTGCATGTCCTGCAGTTTTGTGGCAGCCATGGAGGCAAAGTCCTCTTCACGAGTGGGGGTGGTTCTGAGGGACGCAGAAGCCTCCTGAAGCAGACTGAGTCCTGAATCCTCCATCTTACTCCCCTTCCTGGGTCTTTTGTTTGGAAGGCGGAGGGAAGGGACCTGGGATTCTGTGAGGCTCCTACTGGGCCTGGCCACCTCCTGGCTGACACTTACCTCCGCCTCCACCTGGCTGCCACTAACCCCCACCTCCTCCTGTGTGCCACATTCCACAGCCTCCTCCTGTGTGCCACATTCCACAGCCTCCTCCTGGCTGAGGTCTTCCTGTGTATGAAAAAGGGACATAGTTTTAGTTTTTTCTTCATCAATCACACACAATTTTCATCTCATGACTTTTGCAAATTGAATGTTAAGAAATATAAAAGATTATCATTCTGAGCCCAGCATTTTTTATTCTTGTCCCAATTATTTGTGCCCACTACTGTCTATTGATATGTAAAACACTTTATTAAATCAGCAATTAGTGATCAATAATAAAATCTAGTAACCCTCATTTATTTTTGGACAAGAAATCTATAGAAGAATACTATACCTGGATCCAGCTCGGCTCCTCCACTTCTTCCTGACTGGAAGTCCCAGGTTGGACATCGGAAGCCTCAGCTGGGGTGGAAGATAGGGTGGAAGGAAGAGTGGAGAGGGATTCCCTGACTTCAGTGTGGTCTGACAGAAATCGCAGTCTCTCATAGTACCACAGCCTGGGGACATAAACGTCATCTGCTGCAGATCTCTGGGTATCCTGGACCTTCTTGACTCCCTAAGATAAGTGCTCCTCAGGCCACCAATTTTGGCTTTTAAATAGGGGATGGTTGCCGTGGGGACAACCAGCTTCACCAACTCCAGCAGTTTCTCCAGCGCTGCCTGCCTCTTTTGTTTATGGTTATATTGCGGGTGTTTGACCTGCCACAGACAGGGCAGCTCCCTTTATTTATCTATGAACAGGGGGAGGAAGTTGCGGTCATTGAAGCCATCCATTTTATCTGAAATACACAAGACAAACCCTAATGCCAGACTAAAGTCTCCTAATCTTGTCCCAATATAGGCCTCAATCTATAAGCAGTATAGGCCCAAGTTTAAAGTTACCTTCGTTATCACAATCGGCGCTTCCGATACTCCTTCCTCCGCTCACAGATCGTGCGCACGTGTCTAACGCTTTATATACACTGCGCATGCCTGAAACTCCGCCCGCCCCTGACGTTCTGTATAGTCTATTCCCCGCCCCTTCTCGTTCGGCGCAGTGGGGAAGAGCACATGGCGGAGACAGAGCAGGTGCTTGCTAATTACAGCAACAAGGAGGGGGAGGAGGAGGAAAGCCCGGAGCCAGAAATGTCAGGATCCTGGAGGAGTCCTTTTAAGGCATCAAATATGTCCTTTGTGGAGATGGTCGACATCTTGAAGAGGGTTGACTATGACGGGAAGCATGGACCTTACCCAAACCCCATTGTCAGAAAGGCCAAGATAATGGCGAAAGTTGTCCAGAGTCTGCACAGAAATTTTGGGGTACGGCGATCCAAGGATCAGCTCAGGAAGCGGTGGTCGGACCTCAAAATCAGGGAGCACGATCAGTATAGAAGGATCAGGAGAGTGCTGCAAAAAAGTAAGTAGTTGTCCTGTGTTCCTATTCTTTATTTTTATTACGTTCGTGCTGCTCCATGTGCTGTTCTTTACTGTTGTACAGTTTAAAATGGCAACTTTCATGTACATGGACACATTATTCGTTCGTAGGAAACATTGTTCGTTCGGCCAATAAAACACCTTGTTTTGTCCAGATGCATTTCAATACATTTTTTCTGGCCTACTCTTAAAATAAGTTTGTTGTCTAGATGGGTTTGTAACTAGAATGAAATGCAAACTAGATTCTGTGTAAGGAGAGGACACTCAGCAGCTGTTTACACATCTGGACGCTGGAGCACTAGTGTGGGACACCAGGACACCCTTTTTATTAGGGGGTCCCACACAGGTGCTCCAGTGGATACTATAGGGGTGTCTCCATCTGTGAAGCTTGTACAAAACAGGTAAGTATTCAAGCTTAACAAAGAACAAAAATATTTCTTCATCTTGGAACTCTGCCAAAACAGACAATTGTACCCCACTTCCAAGCAATGTTTCATATTCCTATTTCTGCCATCAAATATTTGTGTGCTAAGTATACCTATTTTTTTTTACATAGGGGAGAAAAGACTCGGAGGACACCACTCATCAGAGGTGACAACAGACCCCCCACCTCAGGAAGAAGGGGAAATCCCACAAAGCCAAGCAGAGCAGGAGGAAGGAGACGTGGTGGAAATTGTCACCACAACAGGTGAGTGTCTGCGATCACAGGCTTAGGTAAGAGATGGATGCCGGAATATTTATAATACATGGTGTTTTTTTTTTATATATTTTTCAGGTGATGTTGTGGATGAAGGTCATTTTACCAGTGAAAGTGCCCAGATCCTGATCGGGGAGATCATGGGGTGTAATTTGGACTTGGAAAACATCAAGCAAAACATCAATGATGTTCAAAACAAAATGAAGAACATCATTGATGTTTTAGGGAGAATTTAAAACCCCTAGAAATCCCTAACTTATTTCTGCTTTGTTTTTCTGACAATTTTTCTAAAATTTTGTGACATATTATAGAAAAGCCAAATTTTGAAGATTCACACAGTGTGTCAACATGTGCTATCTGCTATCACGGGAGATCAATGTAGGTGTTTTGGGGGTGCAAAGCCTTCCTCAATAATAAAGTACCTGAGAGGAAGGGGTTGCACCCACAAAACACGTCCCTTGATCCCCCGTGATGGCAGCTAGCACATGTTGACATTCGGCAATTTGTGTGCATCTTCAAAATTTGGCTTTTCCAGGGGTGACTTTACCCCATCTGCTGAACGCAATATCAAACACAGTTTATAAATACTCATGTCTGATATTGCTTTCATTTTCTACAAAAGTTGAACTTTGTAAGTTCCAGAGTTGTGTATTTCTTTTTGGTTTTATATATGCCTGTTTTACCTTAAAAGGCAATTTCTACTTTTAATGTGACCCAAACAAATGATATACAACAAACATGTTGGTTTGTTTTAAAAACCTTTTCTAAATGCACATGTGATTGTGCTTTGATTAAAAAGATTGAGAATCAACAATGTGTGGCTTCTTCTATCAATGCTGCAAAGCATTTTTTTGAGTATAAAGTTGTTGTTTTCAGTGACAATGGGGGTTATTTCCTAAAGGCAAAGCCACTTTGCACTACAAGTGCAGTTTCAGTGCAGTCTCAAGTGCACTTGTAGTGCAAAGTGGATTTTCCTTTAGTAAATCACACCCAACAGTGCTTTATTATTTTATACAATCACGCCATTTTCAGGACTCCCCAAATTTCAGTCATGGTCAGCTATAAGAAAGACAAGCAGTAAATCAAAGCAAATATTTGTTCAGTTTAAAAAATGTTTTTATTTAAAAAATGTCTCAGACATTGTTTGGCATATCGATGGCCCCCCTACCCGCAAAGCATTCCATTAATCTTAGACGGACCTCGCGGGCACTCTGGGGGGGCCAGCCAGGATGGCCATATTCAAGCGCCGTCAGGGTTGGTTCATTATGAATTCTGGCCTCAGGCCCAACTGAGCCAGCATAGTTCCAAGAATTTCTCCTTAAAAAGTTGTGGAGAACACAGCAAGCCAGGATGATGTGATTGAGTTTATATTCTGCCATGTGTATCGGTGTAAGAAATAGGCGGAACCGGCTGGCCATTATTCCAAACATGTTCTCCACCACTCTTCTGGCTCTGGCCAGCCAGATATTAAAAACTCTCTGGTCCGGGTGAGGGTCCTCATAGGGAATGGCTGCATAAGATGGTCCCCCAGCGCAAACGCTTCATCCGCAACGAAGTTGAATGGGAGTCCTTCCGCATTGTCTTCTGGAAGTGGCAAGCCCAAGCTGCCATTCTGGAGACACCTGTATAACTCCGTGTGGGCGATGACTCCACCATCTGACATCCGGCCATTCTTCCCCACATCCACATACAGGAACTCGTAAGTAGCCAACACCACCGCCAACATCACAATACTATTGAACCCCTTGTAGTTGTAATAGTATGACCCTGAGTTGGGTGGTGGAACGATGTGGATGTGTTTCCCATCAATTGCCTCTACGCAGTTAGGAAAGTCCCACCGCTGGGCAAAGTGGGAGGCTACAGTCTGCCATTCCTGTGGGTTGGAAGAGTCAAACAAGAATAAAAAAAATAATCATTTTGCACATAAACATGGAAAGCAGATTAGACACACTATTCTTGGCCAACATCAGTATAACATTTATTTTAGGGAGTATTTAAAGACAAAGGTATAAGGTCCATCCATCAGATCCCCCCTCTCATGGGCCATTTTAAAAATTTTAGGAGAGGGAGATGTTATGGCCAGGTAACCCTCTCCACTTCATTGAGAGATGAATGCCTAAATAATCTGTATTACTTTGGCCAGCCCCTCCTTACTTACACTATTAGCAGCCCACTGGACAGGTAAGAAGTGTCATAATACAAAGATATAAATACACACTGTACATATTTTAGCACATTTTTACATTCTGCTATTACCTATCAAGATAATAATAGGATACAAAAACTTATAACAGTACCATTTGAAAGTATTCAGGCAGGCCCTTGCACTACATGCTTTGGAGAATTCATCCAGAAATATGACCACAAAAGAGGTGGGTATAGTGTGTATGGGTTTAGCCTAAGTCAGCAGACAGAGGATTGAGGATAAATAGAGGATTGGTATCAGCTGAGTTAGCAGTTGGGGGGAGGGAGGGTTCCAAATGATTTTGGGACCCAAAAAAAAAACTCTGGCACTCTGCCAGAATTTAAAGCACACATCACAATTTCACACATTTTAGGGGGTATTTAGGGTAAAGCACTACTATGGAGCTGACAAAATACATTGTTAATTGAGTAGACGAGGTGGATATAGGCCCAGGAGAGCATGCTGGGGAGGTTAGTGAAGGCAAATATGTATGAAGGACAAAAACAATTAAAAGAAAATCCAGCATGCATGAGGACAAAGGGGACATTCACAGCATATTACAATCATGGTAATTAGGGAATGAGGAAAGAAATACAATACATTAGCAAACATTAACTACAATAAAATGTGATATAAAAGGATAAAACTTACCTTAATATACTCCTTCTGCAGGACCTGGATGATGGCAGAACAGGTCTCTGGGATAATGATCCCCAGAGCCTGGGGGGAGATGCCTGTTGAGAACTTGAGGTCCTGCAGACTTCTCCCCGTCGCCAAGTACCGAAACACCTCTGCACCGGAGTGATGGCTTGCCTCATGCAGGTATCCTGCCTGCTGATATAAGGGGTCACCAAAGCCAACAAACGGTGAAAAACGGGGTCAGGTTTATTCTCACGGATCTCACGGAGCAAAGGCATGTGACAGAACTGGTCACGCTGGAGCAACCAATTCTTGGTCCATGAACTCCTCCTCGCCCTGTTCATGGACTGGGCTTGTGTCAAAGTAAGGACCCCCACACCAAGCCCCCGCACAGCACGAACTCTACGATGAGTACATACACGCAACATGGCTAGAAAACGGTTGGCTGGTCAGAACGAAGTGGCAGAACGCACTGAAGAACAGCAAGGCCTGTGAAGAGCGACCTGTAAAATCAGTAACGAATGGACAAGAACACAATGACAAGTCAAGGGTACTCGCTGCACGCACTAAAGAGCATATGCAAACCCACAAGCACAAACTGAACAGCAGAAATACGATCTGAAAACCACGAGTCTGAAAAAGTGCGAATCGTCTCTCGCTAAACTTTTAGTCCTCATGCACATGGACGTTTTTACAGCCGCGTTTTTTAGCGTTTTTTACAGCTTAAAAACGCCTGTCTATGTTAGTCTATGGATTCATGCCCACCTAGACGTTTTTGAGCTGCAAATAGCCTAGGCGTTTTTAAGCTGTAAAAAAAACCCAGGACCAGTGCGTTCCGAGGTGCGGCGCTAGAGCTGTAAAAACGTGAAACGCGGAAAAACGCGCAAAAACGCGCAAAAACGCGACAGCAGCGTTTTTTTGCGTTTTTTGGTTAAAAAGAGATGATTGGACACTGTAATCTCTGTAAAAACAGGAATTTCCTGTCTGGACATTAGATTACCCAAGAGTCCTTTGCACAACCGTGTGACTGTGGTGATATTGGCTTCAAGATGGCTAGTGCAGTCTCTCAAGTGGAGCTAATAAATGCGGTACAGGCCCATCCAGAACTGTGGGATGTGGCACATCCACTGCATGGAGACCACATCCGGAAGGTGAAAGCCTGGGAGGACATAAGTGCTGCGATTACCCCTGGCTGGGAACAAATCAGAAATGCGGAAAGAAAGGAGATAAGTAAGCCTATTTTCCTTGAATGCATGATCTGTTTGTGTGTAATGTAAATGAAGATTGCATATTTAACCCTTTGTTTTCCATGTTATTTTAGGCAAAATTATGCAGCGCCGCTGGAAGTCCCTACGTGACCGTGTCAGGAGGGACCTCACGGACGAAGACAAGGCGGCCCGTAGCGGAGCACCAGCGCCAACCAAAAAAAAACATGTTTACCACAGCAATCTACAATTCCTAAGGCAAAATATGCAGAGCCATACCAGACCATAAGTTTTTTTCATATATTTGCCTATGTACATTGCTTTTCAGGCAGTATGTTCCATGGCTATTGTAACCACTTTCCGAACGCCACATGTACATATTCGTCGGCAGAATGGCACGGCAGCACAAATGGGCGTACCTGTACGTCTCTTTTAAGTTGCCGCCTTGGCGGCGCGCTTTCCCATTTTGAGGTCCATGAGTCCGACAGCGGGTCCTGTGGACTCAATGTCCGCGGGCACACCGGCGATCGTCTCAGGGAGAGGAAGAGGTCAATGCCAGTGTAATTTTTACAGTATGTCATTGCAATTTTAATCGCACTGATCGCTGTAAAAATGACAATTTTTCCAAAAATGTGTCCAAATTGTCCAATGTGTCGGCCGTATTGTCGCAGTCATGCTAAAAATCGCTGATCTCCCCCATTACTAATAAAAAAAAATTTGCAATCATTGCCATTTTAATCGCACTGATCGCTGTAAAAATGAAATTTTTTCCAAAAATGTGTCCAAATTGTCCAATGTGTCGGCCGTATTGTCGCAGTCATGCTAAAAATCGCTGATCTCCCCCATTACTAATAAAAAAAAATGGTCCGGGCTAAAGTAGTTACATTTATACAATTTGTATTGTTTGCAGGACAACTTCAAATTTTAGACTCGGAGAGGTCGATGAGGAAGATGCAGAGGTTCAGAGACCAAACAGTCCAATGACCACCTCTGGATCTCCACGACCGATCAGCGAGGGAGTTGTTGAGGGCACAGATGAGGTAACTGCTTCGGTCTGCCTGTCTATCTCATTGTCTGTCTGTCCATGTACATGTCAATGTAAACATTTTTGTTCTTTTGCAGGAATTGAGGGCTGTGGAAACACCGTCTCCTGCCAGTTATCAAGGTGGAGAGCAGCGCGGTCGTGGCGGTGTTCGTGGCCGTGGGCGTGGACGTCAGGCGA
Source organism: Lithobates clamitans (assembly GCA_037952925.1). Classification (NCBI taxonomy): domain Eukaryota; kingdom Metazoa; phylum Chordata; class Amphibia; order Anura; family Ranidae; genus Lithobates; species Lithobates clamitans. Next base: position 2,522,932 of record JBBGZY010001272.1, on the reverse strand, counting down.
GGGGCGGCTATAATCCCGAGGCTGATGGCAGGGTGCTAGCACTGCTGCAGGAAGTGCGGCAGGAGAGGCGCAGTATGGATGCCTTTTTAGACACCAATAACCCACGCGCCTGCTTCTGCCGCAGCCTTTACCACATCCTGGAGGATATTGGGGGAGACCAAGAGAAACTTTGTATGGATCGCATGTACGCTATTGCAATGCAATACAGACATGCAAAATTGAGTGGCGGGCCACCTCCATGCGATCCATATAATGTTTCTCATAATCCCCCAATGGCCCCTGGGACCTTAGCAGTGCCAGCACCCCCCTCTCACTATCAGCCCCCTCCTCAACGCCAACCACCACCTATGCCGTCCCAGACCTCATACTATAGCCTGCAAGCGTATGCTGATTTTCCACCTTCCACCTCCCATTTTCAGCCCTCATACCCTCTACCCCGCTACCAGCAGGATTTTGGGAGTGATCGCCAGGCCCAACCATTACCCCGTCCCCAATCCCCACATCCCCAATGCAATCAACCATCCACCACCACCTATCACCAGTTGTGATCCCAAAATAAAATCTTTTTTTCCTTGAAATACCAGTTGTGATCCCAATCCTTTATTTAATTTTTTTTTTTGTTTAAAAAGTCTTTTATATGATGCACAACAGCACTCCTTTGCACTCTGCTTGCCCTGAAGGCAGAGTGCAAAGGACTCTATCGTACTCTGCCTTCGGACAAGCGTAAGCTTGCTCTTTTTTGGGCTTAGCCTAGGCTTACCCCGAAGGCAGAGTCAAATTGATTTGTAGAACAATCGTTGACAAATGGACCAAAAAATAACAAACTTCAATTTTGAAATGCTTTATTTCAAAAAACACAAGAAAGCAAAGGTAGATGTATTGCAAATATTTTTTAGATATAATCATTCTGCCATGATACCTCTCCATCAGGGGATTCAAAAAATTCTGCAAATTGGTTTCGAATGCTCATGACACGTGCAGTTGAACGCAAGTCCATAAATTGAACCCTCTGAAGTTGTCTAATGGGCTCCTGTTCAACATTATTTCTGTCACTGTCCCGCAGAAAATTGTGCAGAACGCAGCATGCCAGGACGACTTGAATGGCGTTGTCAACATCCAATTGCATACTTGTCAGCAAAACTCGCCATTTGGCCGTGCACACCCCCAATGCACATTCAACAACACGGCGTGCACGGCTGAGCCGATAATTGAAAATTTTTTGTTGTCAGCTGAGACCAGTGCCACTGTATGGCCTCATTAGATTTTCAGCCAGTCCAAAGGCCTCATCTGCCACCATGACTAATGGCAAGCTGGGTTCTTCAGTGCAGGGTAGAGGCCTGCTTTCAGGAATATTGAGTCGTCCCTCATGTAGACGACGTCCGAAGGCCGACTCGCGGAATATGCGGGCATCACCTTGGCTTCCATATGCTCCCACATCTACAAACAGAAATTTGAGGTGTGCATCGGACAATGCCAGGAGGACCACCGAAAAATATTTTTTGTAATTAAAATATGAAGATCCAGAGTGGGGAGGCTTCTTCACCCTGATGTGTTTCCCATCAAGGGCTCCTATACAATTTGGGAACTGAGTTTTTTCCCAAAAAGTGTCCACAACTGATTCCCAGATGTCTTCGGTTGGCTCTGGCATTACAACATTATGCAATTCCTCCCATATTGCCACACATGTTTCCTTTATTATTTTTGAGACCGTTGAGAGGCCAAGGAGGAAGTAGTGATGCAAGGAAGCATAACTTTGTCCCGTGGCAAGGAACCTAAGATAACATGATAAATTTAGTTATTGAAAGAGTAAAGCATAAACATAAGTCCTAACCTTACCCTTAAACCTAACCCTATCTCCTAACCCTAACCACTAACCCTAACCCCTAACCCTTAATCCTAACCCTTAATCCTAACCCCTAACCCTAACTCCTAACCCTAACCCCTAACCCTAACCCCTTACACCTAACCATAACCCTAACTCCTAACCCTAACCCGTAACCCTAACCCTAACCCCTAACCCCTAACCCTAACTCCTAACCCTAACTCTTAACCCTAACCCCTAACCCTAACTCCTAACCCTAACCCCTAACCCTAACTCCTAACCCCTAACCCTAACCCCTTACACCTAACCATAACCCTAACCCTATCCCCCTAACCCCTAACCCTAACCCCTAACCCTAACCCCTAACCCCTAATCCTAACCCCTAACCCCTAACCCTAACGCCTAACCCTAACCCTAACCCCTAACCCCTAATCCTAACCCCTAACCCCTAACCCTAACTCCTAACCCTAACCCCTAACCCTAACCCCTTACACCTAACCATAACCCTAACTCCTAACCCTAACCCCTAAACCCTAACCCTAACTCCTAACCCTAACCCCTAACCCTAACCCTAACCCCTAACCCTAACTCCTAACCCCTAACCTTAACCCCTTACACCTAACCATAACCCTAACCCTATCCCCCTAACCCCTAACCCTAACCCTAACCTCTAACCCTAACCCCTAATCCTAACCCCTAACTCTAACTCCTAACCCTAACCCTAACCCCTAACCCCTAACCCCTAACCCCTAATCCTAACCCCTAACCCCTAACCCTAACTCCTAACCCTAACCCCTAACCCTTAACCCTAACCCCTTACACCTAACCATAACCCTAACTCCTAACCCTAACCACTAACCCTAACCCCTAACCCCTAACCCCTAACCCTAACTCCTAACCCTAACCCCTAACCCTAACTCCTAACCCTAACCCCTAACCCCCTAACCCCTAACCCTAACCCTAACCCCTAACCCCTAATCCTAACCCCTAACCCCTAACCCTAACCCCTAACCCTTAACCCTAACCCCTTACACCTAACCATAACCCTAACTCCTAACCCTAACCACTAACCCTAACCCCTAACCCCTAACCCTAACTCCTAACCCTAACCCCTAACCCTAACTCCTAACCCTAACCCCTAACCCTAACCCCCTAACCCCTAACCCTAACCCTAACCCCTAACCCCTAATCCTAACCCCTAACCCTAACTCCTAACCCTAACCCTAACCCCTAACCCCTAATCCTAACCCCTAACCCTAACTCCTAACCCTAACCCCTAACCCTAACCCCTTACACCTAACCATAACCCTAACTCCTAACCCTAACCCCTTATACCTAACCATAACCCTAACCCTATCCCCCTAACCCCTAACCCTAACCCCTAACCCTAACCCCTAATCCTAACCCCTAACACTAACTCCTAACCCTAACCCCTAACCCTAACCCCTCCTCCCATATGTGTATTCACTTACCTGAGTGTCACTAGCATCCGTTCCTCCGGTGACACAGAGCTACGCATCACAGTGTCCATCCTTGTGAGCCTTGGCCTGAGCCTCTCCAACAGGTCATCAAAGAGTGGCACTGACATCCTTGTAAAGTTGAAGAACTTTGTTGGATATGAGCGCAGTTGGGAATAAATATTGCCAAAGTACCCCGTAGAAAACCGATTGGATACCATTTGATGCACCCAAAATCGACGTCTGCTGCTTCTCTCCTCCTCCTGTCTCATTCTCCGCTGCCTCTGCAACACAATCAGAAGGATTGCCTCATCGATCTTTTGCATGACAGGATCCATATTTCTCAGAAAAATACTGAAAAATACTGAAATATACTGAAAACTCTGAAACACTCTGAAACACTCTCTCCTCTCTCTCTCTCCTACCAAAATGGCACCGACACATGCTCATTAACATATTTTCTTTGGTTTCTGTGGCATTGTGGGAAATTTGGGAGTGTATATAGCTGAGAGATGTGTTTTTCATTAAAAAACGCTACTTAGCGCTAACGCGGAGAAACGCGCAAAAACGCTAATGCAAAACGCGGTAAAAATCGCGTTTTTAACGCCGGTTTTTCCAGGCGTCGAACCTAGCTTTACAGCTCGTTTTTTAAAATGTCCATGTGCATGAGGACTTACTAACACGAGATTAGCAAAAGGAGCCCAAAGGGTGCCACTCTTGGTACTGAACTGCCTTTTTATAGTCTCGTTGTATGTGGTGTACGTCACCGCGTTCTTGGCGTTCGGAAATTCTGACAACTTTGTGCGACCGTGTGTATGCAAAACAAGTTTGAGCCAACATCCATGGGAAAAAATCCATGGATTTTGTTGTCGGAATGTCCGACCGTGTGTACAGGGCATATGTCTACATTTAGGCCAGAGGGCCTAAGGCATTTAATTTTATATATCCAGCTCATTTCGAGCTTTAAAATCACCCGCCTTTTTGCACTGAGCTTCGGATCGAGGTCTGGTTCTCATTTGTGTTGCATTTATTTTGGCGCCCGGATGAAAACAAGGCTTGGGTGTAGTTGTGTGTTATTTAAGCGATGGATCAGCACATCGCCCGTGCCCCAGGAAGACGTAAGGTAATACGAAACATGTAGGGCAGTGCTTTGTGCTGACGCCATCACGCCACATGTGACCCCGGAACACGGGTGTTTGTTTTTAGCTAGATGGCTGTTTTAAATGTAGTTTTTTGTACATGTCATATTGCGGGTGATTCCGCTTGTCTATTAGCATTAAAGGCTCTCCCCTTTTAAACTATACTTCACGATTGGAGTCCCTTTGTTTTTACACTCATGGCTTTGAGCCTGCGTGCACCTTTTTCTAGATTAGAGCATCCATTTGTCGGGTTTGTTTCTGCACCTTCAATTGAGAAAGTATCAACACATAGTGGTAATGTGGATACACGTACAGTACAAGGTGCCACGTCCTGAAATCATTGAATTCGTAGAAATAGGTTTGGGCTTTGAACTTTTTAGGCACAATAATCACTAAAGTATATCAAAAAATTGAATTTATTCAAAATTTGGTTAAAAAACGAGAATAAAAAGAGGACAGATACAGGAATCAGTTCATAGAACCACAATTACAATTATGCACTCCATACATAGCTCTATATTGTAAAGATAAATCATATGAAAATGGAATACCAATCCTTCCACCATGAAGTTAATATGTAGTTATAAAGGAGCTATGCAGTTGATAGTAATCGGTGTCTAAAACTTGCCCAACATGTTGCACGCCAAAGCGCTTCTTCAGGAGCATAGAACAGATTACTGAAATATACAAAACATCCAATAAATATAGCAAAATAGAGATAGAGAAGAAAAGCAGGACTTTGCGTGAGGCAAGTTGGTGGAAGTGTCGACTGGATAGTATATGCTGAGGTAAGGTATCTGGGGTAGGTCCTATACATGGGTATGTGCACAAAAAGTAAACAGGTAGTAATAGTATAAAAGTTTAATTACATAGGTTCTGGCACCAAATACGGTCATTGATAAAAACATCATAAGCAACATTTCGGCATGTTATGGACAATATATTGGAAGGCATAACACAGACACTGGTTGTATAGTTACAGAAAAGAATACATTATATACTAGATGGATATGTGCATCAATAGTTATTAACTCAATGCGTTTCTTGGCTTATAACCAATCATCAGGAGTCCGATGCAATGTCAGCTACATTAAAACAATGGAACATGTATTAATATGTGAACAGAAATATAGGAGAAAGATGCAAAAGAATTCAAATTTGCATTCCTACTCACGAACAGTGTCTTGATCTGTGATAACCTGAATCCTAGAGTGCAGCATTGGTCTGGGTCTCCAAAGTCTCCCCCGGGGTTGAGGCAGAAAGCTCGCCCCAGGAAACCATCGGCAACAGCCACCAAAGTGACCAAGGTAGCCATAGGGGCCGCCAGGCAGGGACAAATAACCAGGCCACCAGGCCCTGAGATGGCTGTGAAGAAAATAGAATGGGTGTGTAAACATGGGACTAAACATGAAATATAATGGGTGACACCATGGTGGGAAACCAAAGAGTGAATGGATATACATGTGACCGGAGCCAGAAGGGACAAGGAAGAGAAAATGAAGTATGTGGTGAGAGTGAAGGAGAGGGAGTGTGTACAGCTAGGAGGCCAGTGGATCATAGTAAAGGTGTACAACAAAGTTACCTGTGTGGTGAAAGAGCCGGGCCAGGCCAATTGCCCCACATCCGTAGCGAAACCTACATGCGCCCGGCCAAAGTCGCCGTTATATGCCGCGGGCCGGGGGCGTGCACCCGCCAACGTCATGTGCGGGCGTGATTACGCAACGGGGAGGGACAGACAGCCTGGACACAATTGCGGCCGCCTCCCATCCCCGCAGCGCAAAGGCCCATATTAATACATGTTCCATTGTTTTAATGTAGCTGACATTGCATCGGACTCCTGATGATTGGTTATAAGCCAAGAAACGCGTTGAGTTAATAACTATTGATGCACATATCCATCTAGTATATAATGTATTCTTTTCTGTAACTATACAACCAGTGTCTGTGTTATGCCTTCCAATATATTGTCCATAACATGCCGAAATGTTGCTTATGATGTTTTTATCAATGACCGTATTTGGTGCCAGAACCTATGTAATTAAACTTTTATACTATTACTACCTGTTTACTTTTTGTGCACATACCCATGTATAGGACCTACCCCAGATACCTTACCTCAGCATATACTATCCAGTTGACACTTCCACCAACTTGCCTCACGCAAAGTCCTGCTTTTCTTCTCTATCTCTATTTTGCTACCTAATTGGGATGGAGGCATGTTGGTGCATTCCTTTACAAGTCTGTGGACAGGTCACACCCTCATTTTTTGATATATCAATATTAGGGTGGTAAACACCCGTTCTTGGTGACCTGATCCACCTACGAAGTCTGCACATATCCTTTGTAACTAACTCTTCATTTATTTCTATGCAACCCAACTACACCCTATTTTATCTCCTATTTTTCTATCTCTCATCTCAACATTATTTGTTTGTTCTTTTCCTCCCCCTTTTATAATTTATACTAGATAGAGACCTATGGTCCCCCCCTTGTTCATTGGTTATCTCCAGTGCAAGAGTCGCGTATCTATTTTTGCATATATATTCCTTTTTATAATATCCATTCTAGTGAAAAAATTCGGAATTAATTTTTTCATTTCTTAACCCTTTTTACACTCCTTTCCCTTTGTTGTTTCCCTTTAGTCAGATAAATACTGATTCAATTCAGGGCTAAAGTTTTTTGTGTTTGTTTTTGTTTTTCCTTTAGTCAGAAAAATACTGATTTAATTCAGGGCTAAAGTTTATGTTTTTGTTTTTGTTCCCTTTAGTCAGGTAAATACTGATTCAATTCAGGGCTAAAGTTTTTTGTTTTTGGTTCTGTTTTTCTTTAGTCATACTTACACTGATTCAATTCAGGGCTAAAGTTTTTACATTTCACACTCTTTTGCATAGTGATTGATTCAGTGCAAAAGTTAGTGTGGATTCTGTTACTGTCCTTGCTGAATATTGATCCTATTTATAGCAACCTATGTTTGTCCCTGCTTTCCCATCTCTACTTTTTTGGTTTTCCTTTCCTTTTTCTTTTTTCGTTTTGCCTCCTTTACTCTTTATTTTGTACTTTTTATTCCTTTACCGATATTTTCTCATATAACTGGCTCATACACCCTATTCCACTACTCCCTAAGCGCAGTTGGTATTGGGGTCGATCAGGTCTATTTCCCGGGGTTGCGATGCGCCCAGTTCTCGACCTGTCACCCGTCTCGTCACGTGACGGGGGCGGGCCTTGACCTTGGCGCATCGGCGTCATGTTCCCACGCCCCGCATGCGGCGCCGTGCGTCGCCGCTTTGCGGGAGTTTAGTGGTCTACCACCCCTGGGCCTTTGCGCTGCGGGGATGGGAGGCGGCCGCAATTGTGTCCAGGCTGTCTGTCCCTCCCCGTTGCGTAATCACGCCCGCACATGACGTTGGCGGGTGCACGCCCCCGGCCCGCGGCATATAACGGCGACTTTGGCCGGGCGCATGTAGGTTTCGCTACGGATGTGGGGCAATTGGCCTGGCCCGGCTCTTTCACCACACAGGTAACTTTGTTGTACACCTTTACTATGATCCACTGGCCTCCTAGCTGTACACACTCCCTCTCCTTCACTCTCACCACATACTTCATTTTCTCTTCCTTGTCCCTTCTGGCTCCGGTCACATGTATATCCATTCACTCTTTGGTTTCCCACCATGGTGTCACCCATTATATTTCATGTTTAGTCCCATGTTTACACACCCATTCTATTTTCTTCACAGCCATCTCAGGGCCTGGTGGCCTGGTTATTTGTCCCTGCCTGGCGGCCCCTATGGCTACCTTGGTCACTTTGGTGGCTGTTGCCGATGGTTTCCTGGGGCGAGCTTTCTGCCTCAACCCCGGGGGAGACTTTGGAGACCCAGACCAATGCTGCACTCTAGGATTCAGGTTATCACAGATCAAGACACTGTTCGTGAGTAGGAATGCAAATTTGAATTCTTTTGCATCTTTCTCCTATATTTCTGTTCACATATTAATACATGTTCCATTGTTTTAATGTAGCTGACATTGCATCGGACTCCTGATGATTGGTTATAAGCCAAGAAACGCGTTGAGTTAATAACTATTGATGCACATATCCATCTAGTATATAATGTATTCTTTTCTGTAACTATACAACCAGTGTCTGTGTTATGCCTTCCAATATATTGTCCATAACATGCCGAAATGTTGCTTATGATGTTTTTATCAATGACCGTATTTGGTGCCAGAACCTATGTAATTAAACTTTTATACTATTACTACCTGTTTACTTTTTGTGCACATACCCATGTATAGGACCTACCCCAGATACCTTACCTCAGCATATACTATCCAGTTGACACTTCCACCAACTTGCCTCACGCAAAGTCCTGCTTTTCTTCTCTATCTCTATTTTGCTACCTAATTGGGATGGAGGCATGTTGGTGCATTCCTTTACAAGTCTGTGGACAGGTCACACCCTCATTTTTTGATATATCCAATAAATATAACTCAAATAAACTATCTAAGAAGACAGTAACCAAATAGTAACAACACATTGCGAATTTGATATCAATGCTATGAGAGCCCACCAGATGGTGCCGATCCAACAAGGCCCAGATAGTATTCATACACTATGGGGACGTATGTAACATGATGGTAATGTAAGTAAATGATAGTGATTGTACTCAGATCAGTGGGGAAATGTGACTGCTTATGCGAAGACATTGAATTTGGCAAATGCAGAGAAAAGGGAAGGATGGGGAAAAGGGGGGGGGGGGAAGGGGAGGGGGGGAGAGGGAGGAGAAGGTGGGATCAAGATGGGAGAAAAAGAAAAAAAGAAAAAGAAAGGGAAAGGAATTGGGAAGGAAGAGAGGAGAGATGGGGAAAATTAAGCCAGAGCTAAGGAGGGCAGAAAAGAAATTGATAGAAAAATAATTAACAAGCTGGTGTGATGGTCTATTCCAATAAATACCGGGTAGTAATGCATAGACAGTTAATATGTGATTATGTTAATTGTGTTAGATAAACATAATAATGTTTGATATTATGTGTATAAAAGGCCACTTAGAAATGTCCTGTATTAACCTGCCGGGCTCCAATGGGTTGTGGTGTATGTGTCATATGAGTGAAAGCTGCGATACATCTGTCACTCAGATGAAAACACGAAACAGTGATGGTGTTAGTAAAGTAACCCTAGTGGCTGATGTTGATGAATTATTCTGACAACTAGCACAGAATATATAGCATTAGAATATTATAAAGTAACTGTAGGTGTTAGGTATGGATTTTAGAAATAATCTATATAATCTATATAACCAACTGGAAATCATGTCAGTAAGTACCAGTAGGGAGTGAAGCCAAATTATCTTACAATATAGAGCTATGTATGGAGTGCATAATTGTAATTGTGGTTCTATGAACTGATTCCTGTATCTGTTCTTTTTTTATTCTTGTTTTTTAACCAAATTTTGAATAAATTCAATTTTTTAATATACTTTAGTGATTATTGTGCCTAAAAAGTCCAAAGCCCAAACCTATTTCTACGAATACAATGTTTCTGCACCTTGCTGAATTAATCTCCATTAATTATCCGAAGACACTGAGGGATCAGAGGCATCGGAAGATTCAATTGTCCCCACAGAGGGCACAATCTGCCTGTGTGTACGACTCTGCTCTTTAGGGGGTCCACCGGCTCTGGTAAGGGTTCCCACTTACAGAGCTTTCCCTTCAGGTTGAAACCTGTTTCCCCATTAGTCTTACCTTCAGTGAATGGTGACGGGTATTGGAGAATTCATATTTTGCAGTGGACTTTGCTGTTCATCTACACTCATCTGTTTCTTCATGATTATTGTTTTTTTCACATTTTTTGTATCACATTGCTTATATGGACTTTTATTTGTATGATTACAATTGAATATTTGTCATTTTTAATTTATCCATTTATTTTGTGTCACTTAAGTGTGATTGTTCAGGTTTAGCGCAACTTATTTTTACATTTTCTAAATGTAGAACAGGACATCGTCTGCATATACCGCTACTTTATGTTCCCCATCTCCAATTCTAATACCTCTTATATCTACACTGTTTCTAATGGTTGCTATTGCTAATAAAGGTTCTAGTGACAGAACGAACAACAGAGGTGAAAGAGGACATCCCTGTCTTGCTCCGTTAAACATTTCAAATGGCAGGATAACGTCCTGTTAATCTTTACAGACACTGTGGGGTGATTATATAGTGTTTGATCCATTGAGCAATCCTTGTACCTATCCCTAGAACTTCCAGTGTGGTCATCATAAATCCCCTGTCTACCCTGTCAAATGCCTTTTTCAGCATTTATTGACAGGAATAGAACTGGAGATCTTACTCCATTAAGTTTATGTAGCAGGAGTAGTGTTCTCACTCCATTGTCTCTTCCCTCTCTTCCAGGGATGAACCCGACCTGATCTGGGGGTACCCATTCTGGCATCAGATCCTTCATCCTGGTAGCCAGTAATTTTACAAATAACTTTGTGTCTGTGTTTAACAATGCTATTGATCTATAGCTTGAACAGAGGGTTGCATCTTTCCCCTCCGTGGGTATAACTATAATAGATGTTAATAGTTCTTCCTCATTTCGAAGCTTTATCCTAACCCATTCATATATCAACATAATTTTGGTATTAACAGTTCTTTAAACTTTAAAGTAGTGGATTGTAAACCGGTCTGGGCTTGGGCTCTTCCCTGTTGCTGAATCTTTTAGGGCTACATTTATCTCATCTTCCGTTATTGGTTCACTAAAGCTGACAATTTTCCCTCCGATAACTTAGGTAATCTAGCTTCTTTTAAATATTCTTTCATCTTTTTAGTTCTTTCTAACTCAGTTTCTTGTTGTGAAATATGGGAAAAATAAGAAGAAATTGCCCTGGGGATTGTATGGGTGAGGGGTTAAGTTCATATAAAACAGGTAAAGAGAGTAGAAAGATAGTAAAAAAATATATAAACTTTATTCAAAAATTACATGAGATACATGATTAAAAGACAAAATAGTAAACAGTTCATACAGTTCACTGTATGACAGTTAATCATACAGTTAATCTCCTGCACCATGTCAGAAGGATTATGAAAGAACACAATTGAACATGATAGTCAGGATACCCAACATGTTTCGGAATATTGTTAGTACAGTTCCTTCTTCAGGGAATTGTGAGGATATACTGTATGGTCTAAAATAAAAAGTACATAGATAGAAAGTAGTAATCATCATTCGAAAATGCATAAGATAAAATGCAAATAGTGGGGATAGGAGCTTAGGAAATGCCAAAAAAAAGGGAAAACAAAAATAAAAGGACTTACTAGTTCAAAGACAGTAACCGTGCCCTAGACAGATGGTAACTCGATGGTTTAACAGATGACACTCCAAGTTTTGGTCTCCATAGTGCCGATCAATAATACACTTTTAGGAAAGTAGAGCAGTGCATGAGCCCATGTATTGATGGCTAAAGACTGGGAGGTATGTAGAGCTTCCCCAGTATATCTGGCAAAGCATAGCATCAAAGTAGGGACCAGTTGGACGTGCCAGGCTAAGGAGTCCACAAGGAACAGCAAAAAGGAGGGCGCAGGCCCCTAAACATGAATATATAATAATATAAGTATAATGCAGAGATGTTTAATGTAGATGTATACAATCTATATTAAAAATAGTGACAATGTATAAAAAAAAAAAAGGAAAGGGCCAGATGACTAGTAAAGCGGCCAAGAGGTGCAGGCAGTTTCAAAAAGTGTCACAAGCTTGCATGCAGACACTGGCTAAAGAATCCATAAAATGGTCATGAGGTAATAAAGTAACCAAAGAGTGGAATATACCAAGGGGATAAGGTGGCAAGTAGCTTAAATAAACTGCTATATAGAGAAGGGTAATAGTGAGGTAAAGAACCACAGTACAGCTAAAAACGATTATTAAAAATTTAGCCATATAGATGCCTAGATGAATACCCTATGGTACAAATAGCTAGTTATGAAAGCTGAAGATAAATAGTCAGGAGGTCGGTATACATAGCAAACACTTACTTAATAACTGGGACTCCTTGTTCCTAGATGTGGAGTCTAGGTATACAGCAGAAAAGTGTTGCTATTTAGAAGTATAAATAGCAGCTGAAAGGGGAAGGCACCGCCCAAAGGGGCGGAAGGTACTAGTCATGATAATGGGCTGGGGGCCGGACTGGATTCGGCGACGCATCTCACTGCAGCTGACGATGGTGTCAACAAGGAGGTATACGTTGAATGCTGTTCCCGCGGCGTCCGGCATCACCGTGTCAAAGGCACAATGATGTCAGATGTCGGAGCGCCGCCGACACGAGAAGAAGGGGCTGGATTGGATCCGGCAAAGAAGACGGCCGGATCGCGCATGTGCGATTGACGGCCGAGGCAGGAACCCATGAAGCCCATGGCAAGGCCTCGAGCCGGAAGGCGCGGGGCCTAACCGTGACGGGGGACACCAGAAAACCACAGACATCGACCCAACAGGGTCCCAAACAATTATTGCTTGCTAACAGGGAAACAAAAGTGCACCATATAAAAAGGAGGGGACCGAAGATTGGAGTGAAACTGAAAAATATAAAATGTATATTCAATTACGTGCATACAATAATACATCAAATACCATAAACTTGAATTATACAATGTGAATAATATAAATAAAACTAGTATAACATAAATGGTGTAACATGGTAAACGAAGAGCGAACATCAAGGGAGAATACAGAACAGCAGGCTAAAAGTCATTAATAAATAGATATACATCACTAGGGATGAGCCGAACACCCCCCGGTTCGGTTCGCACCAGAACCCGCGAACGGACCGCAAGTTCGCACGAACGTTAGAACCCCATTGACGTCTATGGGACTCGAACGTTCGAAATCAAAAGTGCTCATTTTAAAGGCTAATTTGCATGGTATTGTCCTAAAAAGGGTTTGGGGACCCGGGTCCTACCCCAGGGGACATGTATCAATGCAAAAAAAACTTTTAAAAACGGCCGTTTTTTCGGGAGCAGTGATTTTAATGATGCTTAAAGTAAAAAAAAAAAAGTGAAATATTCCTTTAAATATCGTACCTGGGGGGTGTCTATAGTATGCCTGTAAAGTGACGCGTGTTTCCCATGTTTAGAACAGTCCCTGCACCAAATGTCATTTTTAAAGGAAAAAATCTCATTTAAAACTGCTTGCGGGTTTAATGTCATGTCGGGTCATGGCAATATGGATGAAAATCAGTGAGACAAACGGCATGGGTACCCCCCAGTCCATTACCAGGCCCTTTGGGTCTTGTATGGATATTAAGGGGAACCCCGCACCCAAATTAAAATAAGGAAAGGTCCCTATATACTCTGAACAGCAGTATACAGGCGGTGCAAACAAGACAGGGACTGTAGGTTTGTTGTTAAGTAGAATCTGTTTGTAATTTTGAACATTTTTAATGTGTTTAGCTCCAGCCAAAAAATCTTTTCTAAGCTTTTTGGAAAACATAGGGAAGGGTTATCACCCCTGTGACATTTGTTTTGCGTCTTTCCTCCTCTTCAGAAGATTTCACCTCACTTTTTTGTCCCAATGAAAAATGTTTTTTGAAAATTTGTGTTTTTTGTGGAACAAGGATTGGAAAGCATCAGTGGAAAGGAAAAATTGTTTTCCCATATTAACTCTTACAGGAGAGAATTTCCCTTCCTTAGGGGTAGATTTCATCTCACTTCCTGTTGTCTCCTTCCGTTTGCAAGTAGGAGTCGTTTGTAAGTTAGATGTTTGAAAGTAGGGTCCTGCCCTATATACTCAGCAGAAATTTGGGCCTTAGGTGTTGCTGTGGCCAAAACACTGTAAGCCCTCACAGGGCCCTGCTGTGAAATATTAGATCAAGAATTGTAATTACATGCCCCTGTTGAACAGGAGCTGAAAAATTAGGCCTTAGGCACTGGTGCTGGTGCCACAACACTGCAACCCCTCACAGACACTCTAGTTGGAACGCAGGAACGAGCCCTGCTGCAAAGTATTGCATCAAAAATTGTAATTACACGCCCCTGTTAGACAGGGGCAGAAAAATTGGGTCTTAGGCACTGGTGCTGGTGCCACAACACTGCAACCCCTCACAGACACTCTAGTTGAAACGCAGGAACAAGCCCTGCTGCAAAGTATTGCATCAAAAATTGTAATTACACGCCCCTGTTAGACAGGGGCTGAAAAATTGGGTCTTAGGCACTGGTGCTGGTGCCACAACACTGCAACCCCTTACAGACACTCTAGTTGGAATGCAGGAACAAGCCCTGCTGCAAAGTATTGCATCAAAAATTGTAATTACACGCCCCTGTTAAACAGGGGCTGAAAAATTGTGCCTTAGGCACTGGTGGTGGCGCCCAGAACCAAAAATGTTCTTACAAGCTATCAGCGTGATGATTGAGGAGGAAGAGGATAATTACTCAGGGATAGTCACTCAGCATCAGCATAGGCAGTCTTTGAAGGGATCTGAGATTTCAAAAAAAATTATTCGGTTACATCTGCATCAGGTGCTTGGTAGCTGGTGGTGATCCAAGACTGATTCATTTTTATGAAGGTCAGCCGATCGACCGAGTCGGTGGACAGACGCACCCTGTGATCGGTTACCACGCCTCCAGCAGCACTGAATGTGCGTTCCGAAAGAACGCTGGATGCAGGACAGGCCAGTAGCTCAATTGCATACTGTGCAAGCTCTGGCCAGTGATCCATCCTCAAGACCCAGTAACCCAGAGGATTTTCGGTGGGAAAGGTGTCCAAGTCTGATCTTGCCCCTAGGTATTCCTGCACCATGTAAAACAGACGCTGGCGATGGTTGCTGGAACCGATCATACCTTGGGGCTGCGGACCAAAAAATTGTCTGAACGCATCGGTCAGACGGCCACCTTCTCCACCGCTCCTTCTTTGACTGACCGAAGCCTCAGCAACACGTTGTCCAGAAACAGGAGTTTGTAACCTCCCAGTCTCTGGGAACGCGTTGCACAGACCTTTCTGCAAGGCCTCCCGAAGATGTTTCATCCTCTGCTCCCTCTGCGATGGCAAGATAAGGTCCGCAACCTTACCCTTGTAACGTGGATCAAGGAGGGTTGCCAGCCAGTATTGGTCCTTCTCCTTGATACCACGAATACGAGGATCCTTACGCAGGCTTTGCAGGATCAGGGAGGCCATGCAGCGTAGGTTTGCTGAGGCATTCGGTCCGGAGTCCTCTGGGTCACTAAGGACAACAACGTCCGCAGCCACCTCCTCCCAGCCACGTACAAGTCCATGTGTTCCTTGGGACTGATCCCTTAAAGACTGCTGATGCTGAGTGCCAGGCTCCACCTCCATACTGACACAATCTTCCTCCTCCTCCTCCTCCTCCTCCTCGTCCTCTTCCTGTGTGATCGGCGGGCACGCAGGAACACTGTCTGGATAAAGGGGGCCTTGAGAGCTAAGGAAGTCCTCCTCTTCCTGCCTCTGTTCTGCCTCAAGTGCCCTGTCCATTATTCCACGCAGCGTGTGCTCCAACAGGTGGACAAGGGGGACAGTGTCACTGATGCATGCACTGTCAGTGCTCACCATCCTCGTGGCCTCCTCGAATGGTGACAGGACAGTGCATGCATCCCTGATCATGGCCCACTGGCGTGGGGAAAAAAAACCAAGGTCCCCTGACCCTGTCCTGGTGCCATAGTCGCACAGGTACTCATTGATGGCCCTCTGCTGCGTGTGCAGCCGCTGCAGCATGGCCAACGTCGAGTTCCACCTGGTGGGCATGTCACAGATTAGGCGGTTCTTGGGCAGGTTAAACTCCTTTTGGAGGTCCGTCAGCCGAGCACTGGCATTATATGACCGGCGGAAATGCACACAGACTTTCCTGGCCTGCCTCAGGACATCCTGTAAGCCCGGGTACCTGCCCAAGAACCGCTGCACCACCAAGTTAAGGACGTGAGCCAAACAGGGCACATGGGTCAGTTGTCCCTGTCGGAGGGCAGAGAGGAGGTTGGTGCCATTGTCGCAAACCACCATTCCTGCCTTAAGTTGGCGTGGCGTCAACCACCTCTGAACCTGCCCCTGCAGAGCTGACAGAACCTCTGCCCCAGTGTGGCTCCTGTCCCCCAAGCACACCAGCTCAAGCACCGCATGGCATCTTTTGGCCTGCGTACTTGCGTAGCCCCTTGAACGCCTACGGAGCACCGCTGGTTCCGAGGAAGAGGCCATGGAGGAAGAAGAAGAGGAGGGGGTGGAGGAGAGAGGTGTGTCACAATCAGCATTTTGGAGGCGTGGTGGCGGAACAACCTCCAACACTACTGCACCTTGTCCTGCATCCTTCCCAGCTGCCAGCAGAGTCACCCAATGCGCCGTGAAACTTAAGTAACGTCCCTGTCCATGCCTGCTGGACCATGAGTCAGCGGTAATATGCACCTTACCGCTGACCGCCCTGTCCAGCGAGGCATGGACATTGCCTTCCACATGCCGGTAGAGAGCCGGAATCGCCTTCCGTGAGAAAAAGTGGCGTTTGGGTACCTGCCACTGAGGAACCGCACATTCCACAAACTCACGGAAGGGGGCAGAGTCTACCAACTGAAAAGGCAGCAGTTGAAGTGCTAGCAATTTTGCCAAGCTAGCATTCAACCGCTGGGCATGTGGATGGCTGGGAGCAAACTTCTTTCGGCGGTGCAGCAGCTGGGGCAGGGAAATTTGCCTGGTACAATCTGACGTCGGTGTACCAAAAGCAGATTGCCCATAAGTACTTGGCTGTGACACACCTAATTCTACACCTTCATTCCTCTCACTGCAGGTCGCAGAGAGGACTGAAGGTCTAGTGGGGTTGGAAATCTCAGCTGATGAGGAGCAAGGAGAGATCGTCTTTGTTCTTTGGTGTGGGTCTTTTAGATACGCTTGCCAACGAACTGCATGGCAGGTCAACATATGTCTGGTCAAGCATGTGGTACCCAAGCGGGAGATGTTTTGGCCACGCGAGATACGCTTGAGACATATATTGCAAATAGCAGCGGTGCGATCTGATGCACTCGTCTCAAAAAAGGCCCACACCAAAGAACTTTTTGAATAACGCGCAGAGACTGCAGCGCCCTGCACATGTGGAGCTTTGGGGTGTGATGCAGTCAATGTGCTGCCCTTAGGCTGGCCCCTGGAGGGCATCCTGCCTAGTTGGTGATGTGCCACCTCCTCCTCCTCCTCCTCCTCCTCCTCTCTCCTATCAGGCACCCACGTTGAGTCAGTGACCTCATCATCCCCTCCCTCCTCATCACTGGAGCAAACCTGGCAGTATGCTGCAGCAGGGGGAGCATGACTGCCAGATTGCTGTCCTTCTTGGGCACCCCCTCTGTCCGTGCTCATGTTACTGCCTTCATTGAGCTCAGTATCATCATCAGAGCCTTCCAAACGCTGGGCATCCTCCTGGAGCATGTACCCAACACTGTGGTCAAACAGTTCGAGGGAATCCTCAGGAGGACATGGTGGGGCTAGGGAAGGAGTCACTGATGACATTGAGCTGAGGGAAGAGGCCGCTGCTTTGCCAGACAAAGCACCCTGGGCATGGGTGAGAGAGGATGAGGAGGATGAGGACGGCTTGGTCATCCACTCGACCAAGTCTTCCGCATGTTGCGGCTCAACACGGCCAGCTGCCGAAAAAAAGGCCAAGCGTGTCCCATGGCCACGTGCTGATGAGGATGCACCGTCTCCACGACCAGCACTAGACACAGAGCCTGCTTGCCCTCTCTTATTGGCTTGTGACTGTCTGCCTCTCCTTCTTGGCCTTCCAGACATACTAATGGCCTGTAGCTGCACTAAGCTGGGATAGAACACCTGTAATTTTCTTCAGGTAGCTTTATATACTGTAACCAGACAAGCCTGCCTGTCAGTAGGAAGATAACAGGAACGGATCTAGCTGAACACTGTGAGCAGGACGTACTGCACTAAATGTATATAGCAGGAACGGATCTAGCTGAACACTGTGAGCAGGACGCACTGCACTGAATGTAAATAGCAGGAACGGATCTAGCTGAACACTGTGAGCAGGACGCACTGCACTGAATGTAAACAGCAGGAACGGATGTAGCTAAACACTGTGAGCAGGACGCACTGCACTGAATGTAAATAGCAGGAACGGATCTAGCTGAACACTGTGAGCAGGACGCACTGCACTGAATGTAAATAGCAGGAACGGATCTAGCTGCACACTGTGAGCAGCACGCACTGCACTGAATGTAAATAGCAGGAACGGATCTAGCTGAACACTGTGAGCAGGACGCACTGCACTGAATGTAAATAGCAGGAACGGATCTAGCTGAACACTGTGAGCAGGACGCACTGCACTGAATGTAAACAGCAGGAACGGATGTAGCTAAACACTGTGAGCAGGACGCACTGCACTGAATGTAAATAGCAGGAACGGATCTAGCTGAACACTGTGAGCAGGACGCACTGCACTGAATGTAAATAACAGGAACGGATCTAGCTGAACACTGTGAGCAGGACACACTGTACTAAATGTAAATAGTCTAGCTGCCTGACCGTGGTACTAATAGGATCAAAAAGAACACCTGTAATTTTCTTCAGGTAGCTTTATATACTGTAACCAGACAAGCCTGCCTGTCAGTAGGAAGATAACAGGAACGGATCTAGCTGAACACTGTGAGCAGGACGTACTGCACTAAATGTATATAGCAGGAACGGATCTAGCTGAACACTGTGAGCAGGACGCACTGCACTGAATGTAAATAGCAGGAACGGATCTAGCTGAACACTGTGAGCAGGACGCACTGCACTGAATGTAAATAGCAGGAACGGATCTAGCTGAACACTGTGAGCAGGACGCACTGCACTGAATGTAAACAGCAGGAACGGATGTAGCTAAACACTGTGAGCAGGACGCACTGCACTGAATGTAAATAGCAGGAACGGATCTAGCTGAACACTGTGAGCAGGACGCACTGCACTGAATGTAAATAGCAGGAACGGATCTAGCTGAACACTGTGAGCAGCACGCACTGCACTGAATGTAAATAGCAGGAACGGATCTAGCTGAACACTGTGAGCAGGACGCACTGCACTGAATGTAAATAGCAGGAACGGATCTAGCTGAACACTGTGAGCAGGACGCACTGCGCTAAATGTAAATACCAGGAACGGATCTAGCTGAACACTGTGAGCAGGACGCACTGCACTGAATGTAAATAGCAGGAACGGATCTAGCTGAACACTGTGAGCAGGACGCACTGCACTGAATGTAAATAGCAGGAACGGATCTAGCTGAACACTGTGAGCAGCACGCACTGCACTGAATGTAAATAGCAGGAACGGATCTAGCTGAACACTGTGAGCAGGAAGCACTGTACTGAATGTAAATAGCAGGAACGGATCTAGCTGAACACTGTGAGCAGGACACACTGCACTGAATGTAAATAGTCTAGATAGAAGATAACAGGAACGGATCTAGCTAAACTGAATACAGTGTATATATATATATGCAACACCTGGGATGCATATATATACACAATACACTGTAAGTGCAGCTAACTGACTGACTGTTCTGCCTAATCTATCTAACTCAAATCAAATGACACTGTCTCTCTCTCTCTCTATCGCTCAGCACACCGGAACACACACTACACAGGGCCGCCGTGCAGGCGGCCTTATATAGTGTGGGGTGTGTACTAAATCCCTGAGCCATAATTGGCCAAAGCCACCCTGGCTTTGGCCAATTACAGCTCTCTCTACTGACGGCGCTGTGATTGGCCAAGCATGCGGGTCATAGTGCATGCTTGGCCAATCATCAGCCAGCAATGCACTGCGATGCCGCAGTGAATTATGGGCCGTGACGCGCCACACGAATTTGGCGCGAACGGCCCATATCGTTCGCAATTCGACGGACGGTCGAACAGCCGATGTTCGAGTCGAACATGGGTTCGACTCGAACACGAAGCTCATCCCTATACATCACTATAAATCACCTTCATAGCCACCTGATGTGAAGCCTTGTAGAAAAGGTTTAAAGCTTAATACTTCATTGAGGCCTGGGGGTGAGGTAGCATTGAGGTTTGAAATCCACCTCATTTCCCGTTGGAGGAGTATCTTATTAAGATCGCCTCCTCTGGGAGTTTGGTGGAGTCGATCCAATACCAATACTGATACTTCTGGGAAACGTTCACTATGAACAGCTGCTACGTGGCAGCCCAAAGGGAAGTCCGGGTCTCTATTTTTCATAGCTGCTATGTGACGATATAATCGCTTACATAGTTTTTGGATGGTTTTCCCCACATAGTAACAGCCACACTCACATTGCAACAAATATACTACAAATGTGGTCTGGCAGTTAGCATAATGTTTAGGGGAAAAATCCATCCATTAGGGAGATGTGGATTTTTGTCCGTATTGATGTAGCGGCAGTAGCCACAAGTACCACAGGAAGGTGCCAAGGGTGTTACAGGGGTCATCCCGAGTGAGTCCCCTGAATTTGCTCTTGACCAAAAGATCCCCTACTGACGTATTGCATCTGAAAGTAACCAAGGGAGTTGGAGAGACAAAGGGGCCCACTGCTGGATCATTGGTTAGAACATGCCAGTACTTGGTCAGAATTTGTCTTACTTGTGTATGTTCATTTGAAAAGGTGGAAACTATCCTAGTGTAGGAGTTCGTATCAGGAATAGGCTTATTCTGTAATCGTAGCAGATCTTGTCTGTCACGATTATTTGCTTTATTAAAAGCTCTTTTTAAACAACTATGGCTGTAGCCTCTTTCTAAAAGGCTATTTTTAAGGGCCCTGGCTTCCCGAAGGAAGTCCTCATTATTGGAACAATTCTGTTTAATCCTTAGAAATTGGCTGAAGGGGATGGAGTTAATCAGTGGTCTTGGGTGATAGCTATTAGAATGCAGAATAATGTTACCTGATGTGGGTTTATGATAAAGCTTGCAGGCTAATAAGTTATTAGGGTCCTTAAATATCTCAACATCTAGTAATGTTATAGATGTGGGATCATACGACATCGTAAAATTTAAATTGAATTAGTTACAGTTCAAAGTAGTTAGAAAGGTATGTAATAGGTCAATCGGTCCATCCCACAGGACGAAGATGTCGTCGATGTACCTGCGCCACATAGTAATGTGGCGCAGGTACACGGAGAGATCCTCATCCTCAAATAAAGTTCTCTCCCATTCTCTCAGGTACAGATTGGCGTAGCCAGGGGCACAGCAGGTTTCCCTTTCCCTTTCCTCTTGGGCAATCTTGTGAATATAATTTTATATTTGTATCGTGAGAGATGTCTCTTGGAGAAATATTATCCCAGCAAAATATTTAGATTTTTTAAAAATATTTTATGTCTTTTCCCTGGTGTATTTAGCCCCTTGACGTTATCATCCTAAATCTCTATAATAGTGAAAGCAGAGACCAAGGAGCGAGAAACGAAGGGGCTCAGGGAACATGTTCCAAGCCATAAATTGAGAGCTTCTCCCTCTCTCCTCCCCCCAACTGCCCCCTCCTTTCCCTCCCCATACTAAATTTTTTTTTGTTGGGGATTTTGGCCCTATTCTAGCCTTCAAGTTGACTAGGAAGTTCACCATCCTTATTCTTCCTACTTGTCAACTCCTTATTCTTGAGGTTGAGCTCTGCCCTGCACACCAGCTTGGCCAAACATACCTTTTTGCTGGGGATGAAGATCCAGAGTCTGTCCTTCTATCTTCTTATAACCCCCCCCTCCCCCTCCCCAGAGTCCCCTTGTGGCTTGACTCCTTCATTCTTCTTTTTTTTTTCTTATTTCCTTTTTGATGCCGTGGTCTTCTTGGGGACTGGTGCCATTATTCTTCTTCCATATGTGACCCTCCTATCGTTGTATCAGAGCACACCAGGATATCTAGGGTTGGTAGATCTAGTTTTTTACAGAAATCTTGCACGTTTTCTTGAAATTTTAATCTTGCCAAGCGGCCATCTTTCTGCCCTACTAAGCATGCTGGGATACCCCAATACTGGATGTTATGCAATCACATTTGTTCTAACAATGCCTTAAGGAGTCTTCTTCTTGCTAATGTGTCTGGCGCTAGGTCTGCAAATATCTGGAGAATAGCTCCTTCGTACTTTACCGGGGGTGTTCTCGTTTTCTCCCATATTCTTGCCTTATATACAGTGAAATCTCACTATTGCATCTCTTAGAATCTCCTTCACCATATTTTGGGGTTTTCTGATCCTGTGCACTGTCTCTATCTTCAATGTTTATATTATTGTTCTTCCTATTAGGGGGTTAAACACTTTTTTCCATTATATCCTATAAGTTCTCTTCCTGCATTGTTTCTGGTAATCCCCGGATTCTTAGATTTTTCCTTCTGTTTTATTAATCTTCTATTTTATATAAAAAAACATTTGTTCCATTTGCAAGTTCCTCATTTGCTCTTTCTTTTAGTGCTTTTTTTCTAGGGTATAAGTATGCAGTCTTTCTTCCGCATCTTCCACCCTTGTCAGTATTTGACCCAGATCTCCATGTAACGTTGCCATTTTGGTCTTAAGCGAATGTTCTAATTATGCAAACATGTCAGGTATTTCTGACTTTGTAGGCAGTTGAGGTTTTATCCTTTGTTACCCTATATTTCTCCCTCCTGTGTCACTGTCTGTCTGTACCTCTTTGTTGTGATTGGTTGGATGTATTTATTCCAGTCGATTGCCTACTTTGTTCCTGAAGTATGCTTGCATTTCAGAGGTTTACCTATATGGGTTTCAATTATGGGCCATGTATTTTTTTTAATGTACCAGGGCTTGCACTTATTTTGGGAATTTTACCCCCCCCCCATCCTTTTGACTGGTTTACCCCTCATTGTATGACTTCTTCTTTAGTTTATGATCTTTCTGCATTTTTTTCAACCCCCATCTTCTCTCCCGTTTATGGGTACTCCAGGTGACCTATGTAGCTCCTTAACAGAGTACCATATAAGCGAGCTAGCATCGATCAGGCAGATTATCCCTATTTTCAATTTTCTGTTCTTTCCTTCTCACTTTCCTTTCCAGTCACACACACTTCCAGCCTTCTTTGTTTCCTATTATTTTGGTTCAGGACCCTCCTTTAAAGTTTTTAAGAATGTATTCTTTATTCAGCCTTCCTGCTCAATACACACAGATACTGGCTCACACCTGCTTCCTAACCTGGACTGAGACATCCTTTGTCCGCTGGGGTGAAGCCCTACATTACTCATGACTAAAGTTCTTTCAATGTGCAGTCAATGTGCTGGTTGCATGCAAAACCTAATCATAGGATTGGAGACTTCATTCCTCCCAGGTCTCTACGAAGTCTCCAGTCTGCAGGTCTCAAACAGGGTTTTCCCAACAACTAAGGAAACTAAAAAAACAGCCTCCTCTGAATGAGTACACATACACACACATCTATATATATAGATAGATATATATATCTATCTATATATATACACACACACATCTCTATATATATACATTTTTGTAAATATTTTATTATATATCTTTTCATGTGACAACACTGAAGAAATGACACTTTGCTACAATGTAAGGTAGTGATTGTACAGCTTGTATAACAGTGTAAATTTGCTGTCCCCTCAAAATAACTCAACACACAGCCAATAATGTCTAAACCGCTGGCAACAAAAGTGAGTACACGCCTACGTGAAAATGTCCAAATTGGGCCCAATTAGCCATTTCTCTCCCCGGTGTCATGTGACTCATTAGTGTTACAAGGACTTGGGTGTGAATGCGGAGCAGGTGTGTTAAATTTGGTGTTATCGCTCTTACTCTCTCATACTGGTCACTGGAAGTTCAACAAGGCACCTTATGGCAAAGAACTCTGAGGATCTGGAAAAAAGAATTGTTTCTCTACATAAAGATGGCTTAGGCTATAAGAAGATTGCCAAGACAAAAAAGGGACCAAGGAAAAAATCCAAGGAAAATTCCAAGCTCTACTTACCGACCAACCAGATTAACCTGTCTAACAGTATGCGTTTAAAACAGGGGTTTAGTTGCACAAATTTGCAAATGCATGCGTAAGCTACAGAGCCCCGCCAAGGGACCCTTAAACTGAGCTGCAGCACAATGGCCAAGACCATACAGCAATTTAACAGGACAGGTTCCACTCAGAACAGGCCTCGTCATGGTCGCCCAAAGAAGTTGAGTGCACGTGCTCAGCGTCATATCCAGAGGTTGTCTTTGGGAAATAGACGTATGAGTGCTGCCAGCATTGCTGCAGAGGTTGAAGGGGTGGGGGGTCTGCCTGTCAGTGCTCAGACCATACGTTGCCCACTACATAGTCTACTGACTGGAATGGTACCAGGTGATTGGAGAAAAGCCAATGTAGCACCAATATTTAAAAAGGGTCCAAAATACATCCCTGGGAATTACAAACCAGTTAACCTAACATCAATAGTATGCAAGCTCTTGGAGGAGATGATAACGGACTATATACAAAATTTTAGTAACGATAACGGTATCATTAGCAGTAATCAGCATGAATTCATGAAGAATCGTTCTACCAAACAAATCTTTTAACCTTCTATGAGGAGGTGAGTTGCCATCTAGATAAAGGAAGGCCCGTAGACGTGGTGTATCTGGATTTTGCAAAAGCATTTGACACAGTTCCCCATAAACGTTTACTGTACAAAATAAGGTTCGTTGGCAAGGACCATAAGGTGAGTATGTGGATTGAAAACTGGCTACAAGCTATTGAGGGTGAGGGGCGTGGTCTGGTAATGGCAGAGTAGAGAGACGCGCTAGCAGAGCTCCGGCCATCCCTCCAGTGAATTAAGCCTTAAATGAAGCTACCACGCCGCTAAGGCCACATATACATAAATATACTTTACGGAATGAGTAGTACAAGGAAGAAGGGAGAAGAAAGACACAAGCCCATACATGATTCAGATTCAACACTTTTTCCCGCGTACATGGGCCGTGAAAGCCCGGGCATCAGCATTGGAGACACGGGGGAGACCGTGTACAGAGATCCCAATGGCGGCACCTCGCATGAGCTTACCCCTGGCTGCAGGCGTGCCCGGAACGCTGGAGCCGGAAGAGGAGCAGCGGGGGTCAACATCAGAGCAGCGGAGCACGGCAGGCTCGGAGCTGGGGGATCTGGATCTAAGAGTGATCCTTCAGACATTGCTGACACGCAATGAGATGGAGGCGATGGTGTCCTGTTTGGAGTAAGGGCACCACAGGGAACTGCAGCTGGTCTGGATGGAGATACAAGTGTTGTCGGTTAGATGCACTGCAGAGGAGACGGCGGTGGTAAGGTTAGAAGACCGGATATCTAAATTGGAAAAGGAGCAGATCTCCCAGGCGGACCATACATCCTCTATACAACTTAGATTACAGGAATTTGAAGATCGGAGCTGACGTAATAATCTAAGGTTCAGAGGTATCCCAGAAGACATAAGGGAGGAAGCACTACATACGGTGGTGCTAACCATATGCCAGAAACTGGGAATCTCAATGGCCCCACAATATATAGAGTTTGATAGACTGCATAGAGCCCTAGGGCCATGCTCCACATATCCGGCCAGACCCAGAGATGTGAATGGACATTTACACAGCTATGCCACAAAGAACTGATAAGCCGTAAAGCCTGGGAGGTGGGTCCGATTAATTATGAAGGACATTGGTCAAAATCTTCCCAGACCTATCTCAGGCTACACTTTAGCGGAGGGTGCAATTGCGCCCGCTCTTTAAGAAAATCAAGCTCTCAGGGGGCTCATAGCGATGGGGATACCCTATATCCTTAATGGAAAAGAAAGGATCGTCCTCCTTTTCCCTATTTCAGCCATCGGATCTTCCTGCCTTGTTCTCGTTTTTGGGGGTGGAGCAGTGTGCGGTACCAGATTGGCTGCAGCCAATGACGAGGAGACAGCGATGGGTGGAACAACTGTGGAAACCCCCTTACAGACTGTGGAAGGGCGGCAAGAACTAGGAGCAGAGTGACAGACTGGAAACTGTGAGTCCTAAGGGGATGGATACCTCGTTGTTGCCTTTTTCCTTTCCCCCTTATTCCCTCCCTAAACCATCCCTTTTTTTTTCTGCTCCCCTTCCTGGTCCCCCAGTCTCTTAAAAACATGATCAGTTAGATCAATCTCACCCAAGATAATTAGGAACAGTGCTTGAAACGGTTGAGTGAACTGAGAGACAGTATATCAAGACAGGCAGGGAGGACCCCCCCCTGCTAAGTGGGATGCCCGCTAAAGGAAAAAAACAAAAAAATTCTTTCTTTCGCCCCCCCCCTCCTCTTTTTAGGTATTGTCCCTGCCGCCCCTGGTAGTTATCCCACCTCCCCTCCTTAAAGTGGATGTAAACCCAATGTCATCCTTTCTAAACTACTGCCATAGGGGTTATCTATAAGGATATACATGACTCCTGCATGTATCCTTACCTGTTAAATGTCTCCCCTCTGTCTGTTATTAGCCCAAAAAAACTGCATGATCTGTAGGTGGGTCTGTTGTCTGGAGCTCGGTGGGTGGAGTCGTGATGTCAGTAGACTCCTCGCCCACCTCTACACTCCCCTTGTCAACATGCATGTTCTCCTGTGTATTTCTAACAATGAACTTCTGCTGAACTTCTGCTATGATCTTTAACATCCAGTGAAAAGACAGGAAAGTAACCACTAGCTTCAGCATGCCAAATCATGCTGAGGTGTGGAACAGCCAATCCTTGCAGAGCTGCTGAAGAAAGGAGTGGGGGAGGGAATTAAAAAATACTGCATGTCTCTTAGGCTAGTGCACGAGATGTAAATCACCTGTCACTCACAGCAAGGGGGAGGATTTGACAAAGTTTTTGTCAGTTTGTCAAGAATTGTCTCACTGAACAATAAAAGAGGATTGCTCAGAGATGGATTAACTCTGTGTGGCAAGACTGGGCTCAATCAAATAATAGGAAATCTTATACTCTACAGTATGATAAAAAAAATAAAAAATTGGGTTTACATCCACTTTAATGGAATAACGGAGTAAGACCAAAAAGAGGTAAACTCGGATTTGATGATGAAGAAACAAGTCAGACAGAGATTCCATAAAGTTGAGATGAAAATGTATAAATGCTTTTAAATATGAATTTCACTGATATATCACGGATTGATAACACTGAATTGCACTATTATATTTGCACTGCATGATATATGGTAGAAGGTTTTAGAAAGGACTTTATTTCACTTATTTTTATTTTTATCTAGAAATTCACGGGCTTGAATGCCCCCCCCCTTTTATTTTTTTTTTTTATTTGTTTATTTTTTGGGGGGAGGGGGAGGGGATTGGGGGAAGGTGGGGGTTGGGGAAAGGGTTTAGACACTATGGGAAGACACCTTAAGCACTTTATAAATTACACAGGGCACACAAAAGGGAAATTATTTTTTGTTGAATAGGTGAAGGAAGGAAATGTATATAGGCTCATAGAAGTGGGGAGAGGGGAGGGGAGAGGGGGTGAGTTGAGGACCTGAAGGGGAGGGAGGAATCTCTTTTGAGGAGGAGCACAAGTGGAGAGAAAGGAGAGTTGACACTATTAAAGGCACATTGTGGCGGCATGCATACACATACAGTATCTCACAAAAGTGAGTACAGCCCTCACATTTTTGTAAATATTTTATCATATCTTTTCATGTGACAACACTGAAGAAATTACACTTTACTGAAGAAAGTAGTGAGTGTACAGCTTGTATAAAAGTGTAAATTTGCTGTCCCCTCAAAACAACTCAACACACAGCCATTAATGTCTAAACTGCTGGAAAAAAAAGTGAGTACACCTCTAAGTGAAAATGTCCAAATTGGGCCCAAAGTATCAATATTTTGTGTGGCCACCATTATTTTCCAGCACTACCTTAACCTGCTTGAGCATGGTGTTTACCAGAGCTTCACAGGTTGCCACTGGAGTCCTCTTCTACTCCTCCAAAATTACATCACGGAGCTGGTGGATGTTAGACACCTTGCGCTCCGCCACCTTCCGTTTGAGGATGCCCCACAGATGTTCAATAGGGTTTAGGTCTGGAGACATGCTTGGCCAATCCATCACCTTTACCCTCAGCTTCTTTAGCAAGGCAGTGGTCGTCTTGGAGGTGTGTTTGGGGTCCTTATCATGTTGGAATGCTGCCCTGCGGCCCAGTCTCCGAAGGGAGAGTATCATGCTCTGCTTCAGTATATCACAGTACATGTTGGCATTCATGGTTCCCTCAATGAACTGTAGCTATCCAGTGCCGGCAGCACTCATGCAGCCCCAGGCCATGACACTCCCACCACCATGCTTGACTGAAGGCAAGACACACTTGTCTTTGTACTCCTCACCTGGTTTCTGCCACGCACGCTTGACACCATCTGAACCAAATAAGTTTATCTTGGTCTCATCAGACCACAGGACACAGTTCTAGTAATCCATGTCCTTAGTCTTTTTGTCCTCAGCAAACTTTTCTTTCTCGTACATCACGGGACACAGAGCCTCAGTAATTACTGATGGGTTATGTAGTATCACAAGGTGATTGGACACTGGTCACACCCTTGACAGGAAGTTCAACCCCCTATATAACCCCTCCCCTTACTGGGGATACCTCCGTTTTTTCGCCAGTGTCTTAGGTGTTGGTCACGCATAAGATATGCTGTGCTTAGCTCCAAAGGGTAATCCTATACTGGGGCAAGCCATGCAACCGGATCCATTCAAAGTGCTTTTTTAGGCCAAATTGGATGGTACCCGGGCCTCGTGTCTAATGAAACAAGGTTTTACCTGTAACGCTTCTCTTTTTAGCGAGCTGGACGCTGGGACCCAGTATTTGTTTTTTTCAGCCATATCCCTGGCAGGGTGTTTTACGGGGCCAGAACTGAGAATTCTCCTATTTAAGGGGGCCCCGGTCTCTGAAGGTTTCTCAAACGATGCCCACCGTGAGAGGTGAAGATTGGGTCTGTATAAACAGAACCCTGCAGCTGGATAAGGTAAGGGGGATTCCTCAAGGATTTTTTAATTCTAGTAGGTTTTCTCCTTTAAGTAAATGTATGCTATGCCTATTGTCGCCACCGGGGGCTGCCAAGAGCACATACCTTGTCATGCTTGTTCTATCTGTCTCAGTGTCCACGCTGCACGCTTCTCCAGCCAGACTCCAGGTAGGATGGGTTGGGGGGCTCTCCTTAGGGATGATTCCCCCCATGATTTAGGGGGGCCGGGTGGTCTGAATAGATAGCGGTAAATACCGCTCCACCGTCACTGCTATCGCTGCTGCTGGCTTTTTCAGCAGATTCCCCATCCACCGGCCCTTCTCTCTCCTCCACCCAAGCCTCCCCTCCATGCTTGGCCCGAGGATCGGAGCCTCCGCTCGCATGGGAAACGCACGTTTTTTGAGAAAAACGAGGGGGGGGGCGGGAGGGGTGCTCAGAGGAGGGGGGGGCGGAGTGTTAGCGCGACGTTCGGCGTGATTAAACGCCCACATCACTGGCTATACAGGCTATAAAGTGCACTCTTTTTCAGGTGCACACAGCCTATGGAGGGACACAGAGCTGACGGTCGCATGTGAGGTGGGACACAGGCATTCTCCCAGGCAGCATTTACTTTAAAACACCAGACTGGGCATTGGTAGCAGCGGCAGTTGCTGAACTACATCGCTCAGCAGTCAGTGTTTTGGTGATACCTCCACCTTGTTGCTTTCCACTATGGGTAGAAGAGGTACAGGTACCCCGAAAACCAGAGGCTCTAGGGGATCTCCCTCAGGCTCTGAGGACCCGCCGTCTGCAGCACCTTCCCCCCCGTGGGACCTGGGATGGCTGGCCAGGGTGAACCGTCGGGTCAGGGGCTGCATCTGCTTCTGGCACTTCAGCCCCTGTATACATTACGCAGGAGGTTTTTTTCTCAACCATTAATGGACTAGAGGAAAGACTAATGGCCTTAATTGCGTCTTCACCCAGTGGAAGAAAACGCACTAGGTCTCCCTCTGTTACCCAGGACCCTCAAGCTGAGGAACTCCGGGAAAAAGGAGAGGAATCCCTCTCAGAGGATCGGGATAGGACTGATGATTCCTCTTCTGAGGAATCAAGTGGAGAGGGGCCCTCTTCAGCTTCTCAGGATGAGAAGGTGCTAGTTCAGATCCTTGCTGGATTGGTCCGCTCCACATTTAAGTTGCCCATATCTGAGTCAGTTAAAGAACCCTCCTCTTCTTTGGGTTCACTGAAGCCTCCTCAAACAACACATGCTTTTCCTGTTCATAATTTACTGGAAAAACTCATTTATTCTGAGTGGGATCACGCAGATAAACATTTTTTTCCGCCTAAAAAGTTTTCAACACTTTATCCTATGGAGGAAAAATTTAGAAAAATGTGGGGTATACCGGCAGTTTCCTCCGTAAATAAAAGTCTGACTTGTCCTCTTGACAACGCTCAGATGCTTAGGGATCCAACTGATAAAAAAATGGAATTCCTGTTAAAAAATATATTTTCCTTGGCAGGTTCAGTAGCTCAACCTGCAGTGGCAGCAATTGGAGTCTGTCAATACTTAAGAGACCATGTTAAACAGGTCCTCAAAGTTTTACCTAAACAGCAAGCCCAGGGGTTGGCCAACCTTCCAGCGGCTTTATGTTTTGCTGTTGACGCAATCAGAGATTCTATCATCCAAACCTCTCGCCTTTCGCCTGGGTTGGTGCATATGCGTAGAATCATATGGTTGAAAAATTGGTCAGCCGAATCACCATGTAAGAAGCTTCTGGCTGGATTTCCATTTCGTGGTGCAAGGCTGTTTGGAGAGGATTTTGACAATTATATCCAAAAGATCTCTAGTGGGAAAAGCACACTCTTACCAGTTAAGAAAAGGAGCAAACGTCCCTCTTTTAAACGGGCGCTTTCCCCGGTGCCAGGAGCATCAGCCTCCAGGCAGTCGCCATGGCCTCCCCCGTCAGACTCAAGAAATAAATTTCAGAGTGGATCCCAGGGACAAAAGAAGTCCTGGGGGAAGAAGCCTACTAGACAAGACGCTAAAGCCTCTTTATGAAGG
This sequence comes from Lithobates clamitans, assembly GCA_037952925.1. Classification (NCBI taxonomy): domain Eukaryota; kingdom Metazoa; phylum Chordata; class Amphibia; order Anura; family Ranidae; genus Lithobates; species Lithobates clamitans. Next base: position 2,491,593 of record JBBGZY010001272.1, on the reverse strand, counting down.
AGCGCCCCCGCTCGCTCGGGTGGGGAGAAGACTGCTACAGTTCTCAAAGCTCTGGCAGGAAGATTTCCAGGACAAATGGGTAATCTCCACAGTAACCCTGGGTTACAAACTGGAGTTCCGAGTATTCCCCTCTCCTCGATTCCTCAGATCAAATGTCCCCAGAGATCCAGAGAAAAAGCAATCTCTCCTTCTAGCGTTAGAGCGACTATTGTCGCAAAAAATCATCGTGGTGGTTCCCACGGAGGAGCAGGGATTGGGGTTTTATTTAAACCTTTTCACGGTTCAAAAACCAAATGGACATGTCAGACCTATTCTGGATCTAAAGGATCTAAACCGATTCCTAAAGATTTGATCCTTTCGCATGGAATCAATTCGATCAGTAGTCTCCATCCTACAAGGAGGAGAATTTCTGGCATCGATAGACATCAGAGATGTGTACCTTCATGTACCCATTTTCCCTGCTCATCAAAACTACTTGCGTTTCGAAGTAGAAAAAGCCACTTTCAGTTTATAGCTCTGCCTTTCGGGCTAGCCACTGCACCTCGGGTGTTTACAAAGATCTTGGCTCCTCCTATAGTCAGATTAAGGGCCCAAGGTATAACTGTCATAGCCTACCTAGACGACCTGCTCTTGATAGACCGGTCGGTAGCCTGCCTGGACCAGAACTTGTTAACCACAGTCAACTACTTGGAATACCTAGGTTGGATTCTCAACTTAGAAAAGTCTTTCTTAAAACCAGTAAGAAGACTAGAGTATTTGGGCCTGGTCATAGACACAAACCAAGAGAAGGTATTTTTACCTCAGGCAAAGATCAGTGCCTTAAAAGAACTGATTCAGGTGGTCAGGACAAAAAAGAGTCCTTTTGTTCGCCTTTGTATGAGGCTGGTGGGAAAGATGGTGGCTTCATTCGAAGCAGTTCCCTATGCTCAGTTTCATTCAAGACTGCTGCAACACAGTATTCTGTCTGCCTGGAACAAGAAGGTGCAGGCCTTAGATTTTCCGATGCGTCTGTCTCCTACAGTGCGTCAGAGCCTCAGTTGGTGGTTAATACCCAAAAACCTGAAAAAAGGGAAATCCTTTTTACGGGTTACCTGGACAATGGTAACAACGGATTCCAGTCTTTCGGGTTGGGGAGCAGTTCTGGAACAGTCTGCGGTCCAGGGGGAATGGTCCAAAAACGAGAGGACCTTACCCCTCAACATTCTGGAGATCCGTGCGGCGTATCTAGCTCTAAAGGCCTGGACTCTCAGGCTACAGGGATTCCCTGTCAGGATCCAGTCTGACAATGCCACAGCAGTGGCTTATATCAATCATCAAGGAGGCACCAGGAATCTTGCAGCTCAGGACAAAGAAAACCAGATTTTTTAGAAAAACATGTGCCATGCATATCGGCAGTTTTCATTCCGGGGATAGAGAACTGGCAGGCGGACTATTTGAGTCGCCAGCGGTTATTCCCAGGGGAATGGTCTCTTCACCCCGACGTCTTTTGGGCCATATGCCAAAGATGGGGGATTCCAGATGTAGATCTCTTTGCATCCAGGTTCAACAAGAAGATCGACAAGTTTGTGGCAAGAACAAGGGATCCTTTTGCATGCGGGACAGATGCATTGGTGATTCCGTGGCATCGGTTCTCACTGATTTATGCATTCCCTCCTTTTCTGCTACTGCCACGACTCCTTCGCAGGATCAGGCAGGAAAATAAGTCGGTACTTCTGATGGCCCCAGCTTGGCCCAGAAGAGCTTGGTATGCAGAAATAGTAAAGATGACAGTGGGTTCCCCGTGGACCCTACCGTCGCGTCCAGACCTGTTATCTCAAGGTCCAGTATTCCATCCTGCTTTACAAACGCTAAATTTGACGGTTTGGCTATTGAAACCCAGGTTCTGAAGAATCGTGGGCTTTCAGGTCCTGTGATCTCTACATTAATCAATGCAAGGAAGCCAGCTTCCAGAGTAATTTATCATAGAGTCTGGAAGACTTATGTATCCTGGTGTGAAGCCAGTGGTTGGCATCCCAGGAAATATGTCATAGGTAGAATTCCTGACTTTCTACAAATGGGATTAGAAATTAAGCTGGCCTTGAGTACCATCAAGGGCCAGGTCTCGGCCTTATCAGTATTATTTTAACGGCCACTTGCTTCACATTCTTTGGTCCGAAGCTTTATGCAGGGGGTGATGCGTCTTAATCCCCCGGTTAAGGCGCCCCTAAACCCCTGGGACTTGAATTTGGTTCTGTCAGTCTTACAAAGACAGCCTTTTGAACCAATACGTCAAATTCCCTTGGTCTTGTTGACAAGAAAGTTCATTTTTCTGGTAGCCATTTCTTCTGCTAGAAGAGTATCAGAATTAGCAGCTCTTTCCTGTAAAGAGCCTTATTTAATCTTGCATAAGGATAGAGTGGTATTGCGCCCTCATCCTAGCTTTTTACCGAAGGTGGTTTCAGATTTCCATCTAAACCAAGATATTGTTCTGCCTTCCTTCTTCCCAGATCCTTGTTCTACGGAAGATAGTGACCTTTCTTGGATGTAGTAAGAGCAGTCAAGGCCTATCTGGAGGCAACTGCTCAAATTCGCAAAATGTCCCAATAAAAGGACAGGCAGTGTCAAAGTCTACCATTTCAAAATGGATTCGACAAATGATTATTCAAGCTTACGATTTGAAACAGAAAATTCCACATTTTCAAATCAAGGCACACTTCACATGGGCTATTAGTGCTTCTTGGGCGGTGCATCACCGGGCCTCTATGGCTCAAATCTGCAAGGCCACAACCTGGTCTTCAGTCTATACATTCACCAGATTTTATCAGGTGGATGTGGGAAGGCATGAGGATATCGCCTTTGGGCGTAGTGTGCTGCAGGATTACACCCTATGTTGTGTGGTCCCCTCCCCTCAAATAGCATTGCTCTGGGACATCCCATCAGTAATTACTGAGGCTCTGTGTCCCATGATGTACGAAGAAAATAGGATGTTTATAACAGCTTACCTGTAAAATCCTTTTCTTTTGAGGTACATCACAGGACACAGAGGTCCGCCCCTCTTCTAATACACTTATATTGCTTTGCTACAAAACTGAGGTATCCCCAGTATGGGGAGGGGTTATATAGGGGGTTGAACTTTCTGTCAAGGGTGTGACCAGTGTCCAATCACCTTGTGATACTACATAACCCATCAGTAATTACTGAGGCTCTGTGTCCCATGATGTACCTCAAAAGAAAAGGATTTTACAGGTAAGCTGTTATAAAAATCCTATTTTTGTGGGCTTCCTTGTGAATCATCTTTAGAAGAGGCTTCCTTCTGGGATGACAGCTATGGAGACCAATTTGATGCAGTGTGTGGCGTATGGTTTAAGTACTGACAGGCTGACCCCCTCACCCCTTTAACTTCTGCAGCAATGCTGGCAGCACTCATACGTCTATTTCCCAAAGACAACCTCTGGATATGTAGCGGAGCACGTGCACTCAACTTCTTTGGTTGACCATGGTGAGGCCTGTTCTGAGTGGAACCTGTCCTGTTAAACCGCGGTCTTGGCCACCGTGCTGCAGCTCAGTTTCAGGATCTTGGAAATCTTCTTATAGCCTAGGCCATCTTTATGTAGAGCAACAATTCTTTTTTTCAGATCCTCAGAGAATTCTTTGCCATGAGTTGCCATGTTGAACTTTCAGTGACCAGTATGAGAGAGTGAGAGCAATAACACCAAATTTAACCTGCTCCCATGAGACCTTGTAACACTAATGAGTCACATGACACTGGGGAGGGAAAATGGCTAATTGGGCCCAATTTGGACATTTTCACTTAGGAGTGTACTCCCTTGAGTTATTTTGAGGGTACAGCAAATTTACACTGTTACACTGTTTACACTGTTATACAAGCTGTACACTCACTACTTTACATTGTAGCAAAGTGCATTTCTTCAGTGTTGTCACATGAAAAGATAGGATAAAATATTTACAAAAATGTGAGGGGTGTACTCACTTTTGTCAGATACTGTATATAAAATATCCCTTAACAGGGATTCTGGATATATAAAGTAAAGGGGAGGTTTGGGGTATCTAGGTAGGTAATGGGGTACTGGGGAGTGGGGTAAATTCAAGTCCCCACGCCCTAGTATCCCAGATTTTAAGAGGGGAGGAGAGGGGAGGGTGGACCAGGGTAATGGTAGGTGGATGACCTTGGGAAGGGCAATTTTGAAGTAACAGAGAGGTGGGAATCATTAAACTGCCAGGGGAGGGGTCCCCCTCCCCATATACACGGTTAAGATTAAGGTATGGGATTGGGGGGTATTTAAAAGGGGCCTCTATTCAATGGTAATATCTCACCTGATGATATCACTAAGACTTGCTCCTTTGGGTGGCAGATGGTAGCTCAGAGATAATTCTATCAAGATTTGACCCCTATTTTGTTTTCTGGGGACGGGAGAGGGTTGCATGCGGGGGGTCTTATATCCTCTTACTATTAATAGTAGGTCATTTGCAGGTTGCAGAAGATGGTAGTCTTGTACTGTTTGTTTATATTATGCCAAGATGTTGAGGGACAGTCCGCCTGACTGTGGACCACCTCGTGGGCTCTTTTTCTCATCTGAAATCCCCTTTGGGATTTGGGAGGTGGGTGACCAGGAGGGGTTCCACGGTGCGGGTGGATGTCCTCTAAAAATTACATTTTCTGAACTGCTTTTGCGTTGTTAAGCTATAAGGTGGCAGTATTTTATGTTGATGTCGATAACGCAGAATGTCGGTTCTATTGTTAATATTACTTTTCTGTAGCTGGAGAGGGGAAGGAGCCTGGAGCTCTGCTCCCTGCCACTTCTAACCACACCCCCACATAGGATGTCGCTCGAATACCGGTTTATACCGTTGAGCGTTCTAGCGGTGTTTTGCTGCTTTTTTCTTTTTCCCTTTTTTTTCCTTTTTTTTTTTCCTCTCTTTTCCTTTCCCTTTTTTCCTAACCCTTCCTTTCCCGAGACCTTGGTATGGAGGTCTTCAATGTGACCTCGCTTAATGCTAAGGGGCTAAATACGCCAGAGAAGAGGCGGATGCTCCTACATGTCTTGCGAAGTGTTAAGTCCGATATTGCTTTCATACAGGAGACACCTTTTAGGGATGATAAATTACCCATCCTGAGTGGGTCATTCCCGACGGTATACCACTCTACCAATCAGCAAAGTCAAGGGGGGTTTCTATTCTCATCTTTGGCAGGGTACCATGGTTCTATATAGATTCAATTAAGGACCCAGGAGGATGTTTCTTGTTTTTGAAAGGCACGATAGGTGATGTTGAGGATACTCTGGCAACATTATATGTCCCTAATGACCATCAAGAGACCTTTATAAGTATGATGCTAGGAAGACTGACTGAGGTCACAACGGGACATTTGATTGTAGGAGGAGACCTAAATATTTCATTAGTCTCAATAGAGGACACAGCTTCTGGTGGGTCATCTATTTCTTTTAAGGCAGACAAACGCATTGTCCAATCCTTGCATAGAAGTCAATTGATTGATGTATAGTGTCTATTTCATCCTAGGAAAAAGGATTATACCTTTTATTCTACCCCTTATAAATCATATTCTCGTATTGGCTACTTTTTTGTCCCACATGCTCAACTTCACGCAGTTCGAACTGCTACTATAGGTCCTATTACCTGGTCACATCACGCACCTATTTCTTGACATATGCCTTACAAGACTCTCTTTCGATTAGATCTACTCATTGGAGAATGAATGAAAGTGTCATAAACCAGATGTGACCAGAACTGTGTGACTGCGACAGAGTAAACCAAACATAAGTAGGTGAAAGTAAGTGATTTTATTAAGATAAATGCATATAATGTGAATACACCACCAATACCAAACAGAGTGAGAAAACCAATTAACAGTGACAACAAACCAACCCGTATATATAACAAAAGGGAATACCAGAATCGTAGTCACGCCAGGCCAGGGTCATAAACAGGAGGTCAGCAGATGGGGGGACAAGGATAAAGGGATCAGGTTGCAGGACAAGGTTACAGGGATGCAGGAATAGACAGAATCAGGTACAACAGGTTCAGGATACAAGAATTAAGGTTCAGGATCAGGATAACAGGTGACAGGTAACAGGATGCAGGTCAGGCCTCAAGGACAATACCAGGGCAAGGAGTGTGTGCACTTGCCGGGTATTTATACTACAGCTGCTAATAAAGTCAGGTGATGCCTATCTGCAGAAGGTAATACCTGCTCCATACTGCCAGGATCCCTCCGCTGGTGGACGCCAGTACTGCGGCCCAAAGATGACAAAATACCAGCAGTAAAAAGCTGAGTGGCAGGCACAGCGAGCTGGGTGGCAGGCACCTCGAACTGGGCAACAGGCACATCAGGCTGGTCAGCCGGGCAGCAGGCACATCAAGCAGGGCAGAAGGCATGGGTAAATCAAGCTGGGCAGCAGGCGCGGGCACATCAAGCTGGGCAGCAGGCACAGGCACATCAAGTGGGGCAGCAGGCACATCAAATGGGGCAGCAGATATATCAAGCTGGGCAGCGGGCACTGCAAGCTGGGGAGCGGGCACTTCAAGCTGGGCAGCGGGCACTTCAAGCTGGGCAGCGGGCACTTCAAGCTGGGCAGCAGGCACTTCAAGCTGGGCAGCAGGCACTTCAAGCTGGGCAGCAGACAGTGGCACATCAGGCTGGGCAGCAGACAGGAACACATCAGGCTGGGCAGCAGACAGAAACACATCAGGCTGGGCAGTAGACAGAAACACATCAGGCTGGGCAGCAGACAGGAACACATCAGGCTGGGCAGCAGACAGAAACACATCAGGCTGGGCAGCAGACAGAAACACATCAGGCTGGGCAGCAGACAGGAACACATCAGGCTGGGCAGCAGACAGGAACACATCAGGCTGGGCAGCAGACAGAAACACATCAGGCTGGGCAGCGGAGAGTGGCACATCAGGCTGGGCAGCAGACAGGAACACATCATGTAGGGCAGCATATAGGAACACATCAGGCTGGGCAGCAGACAGTGGCACATCAGGCTGGGCAGCAGACAGAGGCACATCAGGCTGGGCAGCGGACAGTGGCACATCAGGCTGGGCAGCGGACAGTGGCACATCAGGCTGGGCAGCGGACAGTGGCACATCAGGCTGGGCAGCGGACAGTGGCACATCAGGCTGGGCAGCAGACAGGGGCTCATCAGGCTGGGCAGCAGACAGTGGCACATCAGGCTGAGCCGCAGACAGAGGCACATCAGGCTGGGGAGCGGATAGTGGCATATCAGGCTGGGCAGCGGACAAGAACACATCAGGCTGGGCAGAAGACAGTGGCACATCAGGCTGGGCAGCAGACAGGAACACACCAGGCTGGGCAGCAGACAGTGGCATGTCAGGCTGGGCAGCAGACAGAGACTCAGCAGGCTGGGCAGCAGACTGTGGCTCATCAGGCTGGACAGCAGGCAGGAACACATCAGGCTGGGAAGAAGACAGAGTCTCCTCAGGCTGGGCTGCAGGCTCCAGGTCGTCGAACTGGGCAGCAGGCAACGAGACTTCAGACTGAAAAGCAGGCATATCAGACTAGAAAGCGAGCACATCAGACTGGAAAGCGGGCACATCAGACTGGAAAGTAGGCGCTGGCTCTTCAGGCTGGAACGCTGGCTCTGGCTCTTCAGGCTGGAACACTGGCACCTGCGGCTGGAACACTGGCACCTGCGGCTGGAACACTGGCACCTGCGGCTGGAACACTGACACCTGCGGCTGGAACACTGACACCTGCGGCTGGAACACTGACACCTGTGGCTGGAACACTGGCACCTGTGGCTGGAACACTGACACCTGTGGCTGGAACACTGGCACTTGCGGCTGGAACACTGGGGTCTGCGGCTAGTACACTGGCGCCTCCGGCTGGAACTCTGGCGCTTCAGGCTGGAACTCTGGCACTTCAGGTTGGAACTCTGGCGCTTCAGGTTGGAACTCTGGCACTTTAGGTTGGAACTCTGGCACTTCAGGTTGGAGGCAGGTTGGGTTAATGGCAGGATCGTTTTGGTTGGGAAAAACTTTCGTTTTTTCTTTCACTTAGTCACTGAAGCTCTGTAGGTGGGGGGTGCAGCAGACTGGAAAGGAAGAATATGGCAGAGAAGAGGTGACAGTAGCTGGGGGAAGTTCTTGTGGATTAGTAAGCAGCTAAGAAGAGGAAGGTGGGTTAAATGCAGGATAGGTACAGGGAGCACAGACCGGATACGAGTATTTGGTTGGGAGCAATGTATACTGGGCTGCAACTCAGTTTGGCATGGGTGATGGGGAAACAGACTTTTGGGTTTGATATTACCAGCGGAGGGGACCTTTCCTGACAGTACCCCCCCCTCGAAGGAGCGACCTCCGGACGCTCCAACTAGCCGTTGCTGGGGAAAGTCCATGGCATCAAGCCGGGCAGTGGGCAAAGTCACATCAGGTTGGGCAATAAGTCCGTCAAGCTGAATACCAGGCAAAGGAACCTTAAGCTGCATGGCAGGCACAGCGAGCTGGGCGGCAGGCACGGGCACATTAAGTGGGGCAGCAGGCACATCAACGGGGCAGCAGGCATGGGTACATCAAGCTGGGCAGCAGGCACATCAAGCGGGGCAGCAGGCGCATCAAAAGAAGCAACAGGTAGATCAAACTGGGCAGCGGGCACTGCAAATAGGCAGCGGGCACTGCAAGCTGGGCAGCAGGCACGGGCACTTCAAGCTGGGCAGTGGACAGTGGCACATCAGGCTGGGCAGCAGACAGTAACACATCAGGCTGGGCAGCAGACAGAAACACATCAGGCTGGGCAGCAGACAGAAACACATCAGGCTGGGCAGCAGACAGAAACACATCAGGCTGGGCAGCAGACAGAAACACATCAGGCTAGGCAGCAGACAAGAACACATCAGGCTGGGCAGCAGACAAGAACACATCAGGCTGGGCAGCAGACAGTGGCACATCAGGCTGGGCAGCAGACAGTGGCTCATCAGGCTGGGCAGCAGACAGTGGCACATCAGGCTGGGCAGCAGACAGTGGCACATCAGGCTCGGCAGCGGACAGGAACACATCATGTAGGTCAGCAGATAGGAACACATCAGGCTGGGCAGCAGACAATGGCACATCAGGCTGGGCAGCAGACAGAGGCTCAGCAGGCTCGGCAGCAGACAGAGGCTCATCGGGCTCGGCAGCAGACAGAGGCTCATCAGGCTGGGCAGCAGGCTCCAGGTCATTGAGCTGGGCAGCAGGCAGGAACACATCAGGCTGGGCAGAAGACAGAGGCTCATCAGACTGGGCAGCAAGCTCCAGGTCATCGAGCTGGGCAGCAGGCAACGAGACATCAGACTGGAAAGCGGGCATATCAGACTGGAAAGTGAGCAGATCAGACTGGAAAGTGGGCACATCAGACTGGAAAGCGGGCACATCAGACTGGAAAGCGGGCACATCAGACTGGAAAGTAGGCACTGGCTCTTCAGGCTGGAACGCTGGCTCTTCGGGCTGGTACGCTGGCTCTGGCTCTTCAGACTGAAACACTGGATCTGGCTCTTCAGGCTGAAACGCTGGCTTTGGCTCTTCCGGCTGGAACACTGGCGCCTCCGGCTGGAACAATGGCGCCTCCGGCTGGAACAATGGCGCCTCTGGCTGGAACAATGGCACTTCAGGCTGGAACTCTGGCACTTCAGGCTGGAACTCTGGCACTTCAGGCTGGAACATTGGCACTTCAGGCTGGAACATTGGCACTTCAGGCTGGGTAGAGACCGGATATGAGTATTTGGTTGGGAGCGATGTATACTGGGCTGTAACTGAGTTTGGCACGGGTGATGGGGAAACAGGCTTTTGGGCAGGCAGGTGTCTGATGGCAGAGGTGGTTTGTTGTGGGTTGGTTGGGGCTGATTGTAACATATCAGACCATGCTGAGAGTATTGGTTGGACAAAGAAACGATCACATGCTGCCTGTCTAACAAGGGTCTGTACTGAGTGAATTCATTCCATAAGCTTCTGCTGAGGACAAACGGAATAGTGCTCAAAAAAGCATGCGGAATCATCCTCTAACAGCCACACCAGAGACTCCACCTGATCAGCACTGAAAGGGGGAGAAAAATCATCACCGGTCTTTGAAACACAGGACAGGGCTAGCTCAGCACATATTTGGATCAAAGGCTGCACATCCCCAAACAACATACAGCCCTGGTCAACCAGAGAGTTGGCCATGATCTCAAGCAGCTGGTCATTGGTCCACTCTTTCAGTGTTTGGCAGAGATACTCACCACTCTCTGACGCCAGCAGAGCATAATAAGAAATCACATTAGGATTCATTCCAGCAAAACCAACAGAACCGAGATGGTTTCTCTGTGCAGCCACTTCTGGTCAGGGATGGCCCTGGTATTCTGTCATAAACCAGATGTGACCAGAACTGTGTGACTGCGACAGAGTAAACCAAACATAAGTAGGTTAAAGTAAGTGATTTTATTAAGATAAATGCATATAATGTGAATACACCACCAATACCAAGCAGAGTGAGAAAACCAAATAACTAAAACAACGACAACAAACCAACCAGTATATATAACAAAAGGGGATACCAGAATCGTAGTCAAGCCAGGCCAGGGTCATAAACAGGAGGTCAGCAGATTGGGGGACAAGGATAAAGGGATCAGGTTGCAGGACAAGGTTCCAGGGATGCAGGAACAGACAGGATCAGGTACAACAGGTTCAGGATACAGGAATCAAGGTTCAAGATCAGGATAACAGGTAACAGGTCAGGCCTCAAGGACAATACCAGGGCAAGGTATGTGTGCACTTGCCGGGTATTTATACTACAGCTGCTAATAAAGTCAGGTGATGCCTATCTGCAGAAGAATATACCTGTTCCATACTGCCAGGATCTCTCTGCTGGTGGACGCCAGTACTGCGGCCCAAAGATGACAAAATACCAGCAGTAAAAAGCTCTTCTGACAGCTCCAAACTGCCAGGAGATACCTGCTGGTGGACCTCAGTACTGCATGCCAAAAGATCGATATTACCAGCGGAAGAGACCTTTCCTGACAGTACCCCCCCTCGAAGGAGTGACCTCCGGACGCTCCAACTAGCCGTTGCTGGGCAAAGTCCATGGCTTCAAGTCGGGCAGCAGGCAAAGTCACATCAGGTTGGGCAATAAGTCTGTCAAGCTGAATAGCAGGCACAGGAACCTCAAGCTGAGTGGCAGGCACAGCGAGCTGGGCGGCAGGCACCTCGAACTGGGCAACAAGCACATCAGGCTGGGCAGCCGGCACATCAAGCAGGGCAGCAGGAATGGGTAAATCAAGCTGGGCAGCAGACGCGGGCACATCAAGCTGGGCAGCAGGCACAGGCACATCAACTGGGGCAGCAGGCACATCAAATGGGGCAGCAGCTATATCAAGCTGGGCAGCGGGCACTGCAAGCTGGGCAGTGGGCACTGCAAGCTGGGTAGCGGGCACTGCAAGCTGGGTAGCAGACACTTCAAGCTGGGTAGCGGACACTTCAAGCTGGGCAGTGGGCACTTCAAGCTGGGCAGCAGACACTTCAAGCTGGGCAGCAGGTACTGGCACTTGAAGCTAGGCAGTAGGCACGGGCACTTGAAGCTAGGCAGTGGATAGAGGCTCATCAGGCTGGGCTGCAGACAGTGGCACATCAGGCTGGGCAGCAGACAGGAACACGTCAGGCTGGGCAGCAGACAGAAACACATCAGGCTGGGCAGCAGACAGAAACACATCAGGCTGGGCAGCAGACAGAAACACATCAGGCTGAGCAGCAGACAGGAACACATCAGGCTGGGCAGCAGACAGAAACACATCAGGCTGGGCAGCGGAGAGTGGCACATCAGGCTGGGCAGCGGGCAGGAACACATCATGTAGGGCAGCATATAGGAACACATCAGGCTGGGCAGCAGACAGTGGCACATCAGGCTGGGCAGCAGACAGGAACACACCAGGCTGGGTAGCAGACAGTGGCATGTCAGGCTGGGCAGCAGACAGAGGCTCAGCAGGCTGGACAGCAGACAGAGGCTCATCAGGCCTCTAGGCAGCAGGCAACGAGACTTCAGACTGGAAAGCAGGCATATCAGACTGGAAAGCGGGCACATCAGACTGGAAAGCGAGCACATCAGACTGGAAAGCGAGCACATCAGACTGGAAAGGGGGCACATCAGACTGGAAAGTAGGCGCTGGCTCTTCAGGCTGGAACGCTGGCTCTGTCTCTTCAGGCTGGTACGCTGGCTCTGGCTCTTCAGGCTGGCTCTAGCTCTTCAGGCTGGAACGCTGGCTCTGGATCTTCCTGCTGGAACACTGGCACCTGTGGCTGGAACACTGGCGCCTCCGGCTGGAACTCTGGCGCCTCAGGCTGGAACTCTGGCGCCTCGGGCTGGAACTCTGGTGCCTCAGGCTGGAACTCTGGCCCTTCAGGCTGGAACTCTGGCCCTTCAGGCTGAAACTCTGGCTCTTCAGGCTGGAACTCTGGCGCTTGAGGCTGGAACTCTGGCCCTCCAGGCTGGAACTCTGGCCCTTCAGGCTGGAACTCTGGCCCTTCAGGCTGGAACTCTGGCTCTTCAGGCTGGAACTCTGGCGCTTCAGGCTGGAACCCTGGTGCTTCAGGCTGGATCTCTGGCACTTCAGGCTGGGATAGATTGGTTGGTGTGGAGGCAGGTTGGGTTAATGGCAGGATCATTTTGGTTGGGAAAAACTTTCCTTTTCTTTCACTTAGTCACTGAAGCTCTGTAGGTGGGGGGTGCAGCAGACTGGAAAGGAGGATTGGGATATGGCAGAGAAGAGGTAACAGTAGCTGGGGGAAGTTCTTGTGGATTAGTAAGCAGCTGAGAAGAGGCAGGTGGGTTGAATGCAGGATAGGTACAGGGAGCAGAGACCAGATATGAGTATTTAGTTGGGAGCAATGTATACTGGGCTGCAACTGAGTTTGGCATGGGTGATGGGGAAATAGACTTTTGGGTTCGATATCACCAGCGGAGGGGACCTTTCCTGACAGTACCCCCCCTCGAAGGAGCGATCTCCGGACGCTTCAACTAGCCGTTGCTGGGGAAAGTCCATGGCATCAAGCCCGGGCAGTGGGTAAAGTCACATTAGGTTGGGTAATAAGTCCGTCAAGCTGAATACCAGGCACAGGAACCTCAAGCTGAGTGGCAGGCACAGCAAGCTGGGCGGCAGGCATGGGCACATCAAGCGGGGCGGCAGGCACATCAAGTGGGGCAGCAGGCATGGGTACATCAAGCTGGGCAGCAGGCACAGGCACATCAAGAAGGGCAGCAGGTGCATCAAAAGGAGCAGCAGGTATATTAAGCTGGGCAGCAGGCACTTCAAGCTGGGAAGCAGGCAGGGCACTTGAATCTGGGCAGCGGATAGAGGCTCATCAGGCTAGGCAACAGACAGGAACACATCAGGCTGGGCAGCAGACAGAAACACATCAGGCTGGGCAGCAGACATAAACACATCAGACTGGGCAGCAGACAGAAACACATCAGGCTGGGCAGCAGACAGAAACACATCAGGCTGGGCAGCAGACAGGAACACATCAGGCTGGGCAGCAGACAGGAACACATCAAGCTGGGCAGCAGACAAGAACACATCAGGCTGGGCAGCAGACAGCGGCACATCAGGCTGGGCAGCAGACAGAGACACATCTGGGTGGGCAGCAGACAGTGGCACATCAGGCTGGGCAGCGGACAGTGGCACATCAGGCTGGGCAGTGGACAGGAATACATCATGTAGGTCAGCAGATAGGAACACATCAGGCTGGGCAGCAGACAGTGGCACATCAGGCTGAGCAGCGGACAGGAACACATCATGCAGGGCAGCGGACAGGAACACATCATGCAGGGCAGCGGACAGGAAAACATCAGGCTGGGCAGCAGACAGTGGCACATCAGGCTGGGCAGCAGACAGTGGCACATCAGGCTGGGCAGCAGACAGTGGCACATCAGGCTGGGCAGCAGACAGTGGCACATCAGGCTGAGCAGCAGACATAGGCTCATCAGGCTGAGCAGCAGACATAGGCTCATCAGGCTGAGCAGCAGACAGTGGCACATCAGGCTGGGCAGCAGACAGTGGCACATCAGGCTGGGCAGCAGACAGGAACACATCAGGCTGGGCAGCAGACAGGAACACATCAAGCTGGGCAGCAGACAAGAACACATCAGGCTGGGCAGCAGACAGTGGCACATCAGGCTGGGCAGCAGACAGAGACACATCCGGGTGGGCAGCAGACAGTGGCACATCAGGCTGGGCAGCGGACAGTGGCACATCAGGCTGGGCAGTGGACAGGAATACATCATGTAGGTCAGCAGATAGGAACACATCAGGCTGGGCAGCAGACAGTGGCACATCAACTGAGCAGCGGACAGGAACACATCATGCAGGGCAGCGGACAGGAACACATCATGCAGGGCAGCGGACAGGAACACATCATGCAGAGCAGCGGACAGGAACACATCAGGCTGGGCAGCAGACAGTGGCACATCAGGCTGGGCAGCAGACAGTGGCACATCAGGCTGGGCAGCAGACAGTGGCACATCAGGCTGGGCAGCAGACAGTGGCACATCAGGCTGGGCAGCAGACAGTGGCACATCAGGCTGAGCAGCAGACATAGGCTCATCAGCCTGAGCAGCAGACATAGGCTCATCAGGCTGAGCAGCAGACATAGGCTCATCAGGCTGGGCAGCAGACAGTGGCACATCAGGCTGAGCAGCAGACAGAAGCACATCAGGCTGGGCAGCGGGCAGTGGCACATCAGGCTGGGCAGCGGACAGGAACACATCAGGCTGGGCAACAGACAGTGTTACATCAGGCTGGGCTGCAGACAGGAACACACCAGGCTGGGCAGCAGACAGTAGCCCATCAGGCTGGGCAGAAGACAGAGGCTCATCAGACTGGGCAGCAGGCTCCAGGTCGTCGAGCTCGGCAGCAGGCAACGAGACATCAGAATGGAAAACGGGCAGATACGCTGCCTCTGACTCTTCAGGCTGAAATGCTGGATCTGGCTCTTCAGGCTGGAACGCTGGCTCTGGCTCCTCTGACTGGAACACTGGCACCTCTGGCTGGAACAATGGCGCCTCCGGCTGGAACACTGGCGCCTCCGGCTGGAACACTGACGCCTCCGGCTGGAACACTGGCGCCTCCGGCTGGAACACTGGCGCCTCCGGCTGGAACTCTGGCGCCTCCGGCTGGAACACTGGCACCTCCGGCTGGAACTCTGGCGCCTCCAGCTGGAACTCTGGTGCCTCCGGCTGGAATTCTGGCACTTCAGTCTGGGACAGATTAGTGGGTGTGGAGGCAGGCTGGGTTAATGGCAGGATCGTTTTTTGGTTTGGAAAAACTTTCATTTTTTCTTTGACTTAGTCACTGAAGCTCTGTAGGTGGGGGGTGCAGCAGACTAAAAAGGAGGATTGGGATATGGCAGAGAAGAGGTAACAGTAGCTGGGGGAAGTTCTTGTGGATTAGTAAGCATCTGAGAAGAGGCAGGTAGGTTGAATGCAGGATAGGTACAGGGAGTAGAGACCGGATATGAGTATTTGGTTGGGAGCAATGTATACTGGGCTGCAACTGAGTTTGGCATGGGTGATGGGGAAACAGGCTTTTGGGCAGGCAGGTGTCTGATGGCAGAGGTGGTTTGTTGTGGCTTGGTTGGGACTGGTTGTAACATATCAGACCATGCTGAGAGTATTGGTTGGACAAAGAAACGATCACATGCTGCCTGTCTAACAAGGGTCTGTACTGAGTGAATTCATTCCATAAGCTTCTGCTGAGGACAAACGGAATAGTGCTCAAAAAAGCATGCGGAATCATCCTCTAACAGCCACACCAGAGACTCCACCTGATCAGCATTGAAAGGGGGAGAAAAATCATCACCGGTCTTTGGAACACAGGACAGGGCTAGCTCAGCACATTTTTGGATCAAAGGCTGCACATCCCCAAACAATATACAGCCCTGGTCAACCAGAGAGTTGGCCATGATCTCAAGCAGCTAGTCATTGGTCCACTCTTTCAGTGTTTGGCGGAGATACTCGCCACTCTCTGACGCCAGCATACCATAATAAGAAATCACATTAGGATTCATTCCAGCAAAACCAACAGAACCGAGATGGTTCCTCTGTGCAGCCACTTCTGGTCAGGGATGGCCTTGGTATGCTGTCATAAACCAGATGTGACCAGAACTGTGTGACTGCGACAGAGTAAACCAAACATAAGTAGGTTAAACTAAGTGATTGTATTAAGATAAATGCATATAATGTGAATACACCACCAATACCAGAGTGAGAAAACCAAATAACTAATACAATGACAACAAACCAACCAGTATATATAACAAAAGGGGATACCAGAATCGTAGTCAAGCCAGGCTAGGGTCATAAACAGGAGGTCAGCAGATGGGGGGACAAGGAGAAAGGGATCAGGTTGCAGGAAAAGGTTCCTCAAGGACAATACCAGGGCAAGGTATGTGTGCACTTATCAGGTATTTATACTACAGCTGCTAATAAAGTCAGGTGATGCCTATCTGCAGAAGGTTATACCTGCTCCATACTGCCAGGATCCCTCCACTGGTGGACGCCAGTACTGCGGCCCAAAGATGACAAAATACCAGCAGTAAAAAGCTCTTCTGACAGCTCCACACTGCCAGGAGACACCTACTGGTGGATCTCAGTACTGCATGCCAAAAGATCAATATTACCAGCGGAGCGGACCTTTCCTGACAGAAAGCCTCCTACAAAAAACAGATGTTCTAGAGAATGTAATTAAGGAGCTGGGTTTTTACTTTAGCATTAATGACACTCCAGATTGTGACCCTGGAATTGTCTGGGAGGCACACAAAGCGGTTATCCGAGGTGTGCTGATTAAACGCAGAGCCAGGATTAAGCAAAAATGCTCTAAACAACTTAAGTTGGCCTCACCTAACAGGCCCAAGGTCACGAAACCACATGATATAGCGCAGGAATTCCAAGAGTTCTATGAATCTTTATATAACCTGCAGGTTAAGCCCTCTACCCAAGCCCAGATAGATTTGTATCTTTCCTCGTCATTAATGCCCCAATTATCGGATATAGATAGAGACAATCTTGAAGATCCCATAACAATAGAAGAACTTCAAGGTGCAGTAGGTGCTACTAAACTGGATAAAGCACCCGGCCCAGATGGGCTGACAGCCCAATACTATAAGACCTTGTTCCCATCTCTCACTCAATATATGCTCAAACTATTTAATGCGTTGGGCTCTTCTGCAACTTTTACAACTGATACTTTGCTAGCTCATATTTTGGTGATACCTAAAGAGGGAAAAAATCTGACCTCCTGTGGAAATTATCGGCCGATTTCTTTGCTTAATTTAGATCTCAAGATTTTTACTAAAATATTGGCAAACAGGATTCAACATTTTATCCCAAAATTGATCCATTTAGACCAAGTGGGATTTGTTCCCACACGAGAAGCAAGGGATAATACTACGAAGGCTCTGAACTTGTTACAGGCAGTTAACGTATCCCAGACGCATTGCCTGTTTTTGAACACAGATGCAGAGAAGGCCTTTGACAGGGTGAATTGGAGTTTTATGTTAGCAGTCTTATGCTATGGAGGTTTTGGCAATAAAATGTTACAGTGGATCACCTCCATTTACTCCCGTCCAACGGCCTGGGAACGGGCCAACGGAGTATTGCACTATTCAAATTACAAATGGGACACGACGGGGGTGCCCCCTTTCGCCTCTCCTTTTCGACGCCCTGTCACTGGAACCGTTTCTCTGCACTGTTCGTTCAAACCGGGATATCACAGGAGTACAGATAGGAGATACCCAACATAAAATTTCGGCCTATGCCGATGATATGTTATTCTCTATCACAAACCCTCTGGGTATGCTTCCAAATTTGATGAGGGAACTTGAGAAATATGGCTCGCTTTCTAATCTTCTGATTAATTTTACTAAGTCGGAAGCAATGGGGGGCTAACTTTCCTCAAAAATCAATTAAGCAACTCAAGCAAAATTGTAAGTTTAAAGGGACTGACAAAGCGTTAATGTACCTGGGTACTTTGTTCGCACCTAAAATAGCAAAAATTTTTGAGTTAAATTTTCCCCCATTGCTGCAAAAAGTTAAGATACTATTGGATAGATGGAATATAGGTTTACATTCTTGGCTGGGGCGGTGAAATATAATCGAAATGAATATTCTTCCTAAATTTCTTTACCTATTACAGGCACTGCCGATCCATATTCCGCTTACCTATTTTTTTTTTTCCATTTGAAAAGTTTTTTATTGAGTTTTTCAATATCATACAGAGACAGGGTAAACAAAATATAAACAAGGATAAGTAACAAGTAACATTATGAAGCACAGAGCCAGAGTGGTCGTATTCAGAATTTCAGTGGATTGTACATACAGATGGTTATGCATTTTTGTACTTGCTAGTCCATATTACCCAACATTTGTCGAATTTATCGCATTTAAGCGAGTTAATTGCTAAGAGGCGTTCAAATGTTTAGTTTTGTTGAACTTTTCTGATCACATCAGTAATATTAGCTGTTAGGGTGCTTTTCTAGTTTTGAAGTACCAGGGACCTAGCAACTAATAGTATATGCGCGACTACGTGCCTCATGGTGTGGGGGAAGTTTTCTAGACCTTTTAATAGAATAGCCAATGTGGGGTTTGGGGGTGTGAATATTCCTGTAATGGACGAGATAAGTTTAAATGTTTGGTTCCAGAAGCTAGTGACGCTGGGGCATTACCAGAGTGTGTGGAGAAGGTGGCCTTTGCGTCCGCATTCTCTCAAACATAGTGGTGAAGTGTTGGGAAACATTTTTGCAATTCTGCATGGGCTGTATTGCCAAAGGTTAATCACCTATATTGAAGATTCCCAGTGGCTAATGCAGTGTGAGGTGTGTTGTATAGTTTGAAACGCAAACTTCCATTGTTCTTCAGTAAGCGTTTTTCCTATGTCAGTGTCCCACTTCATATGTCCTGCGGATTTTTTAAACACTTTTTTGTTCTGTAGTATATTATAATACAGTGATATGTGCTTATTGTGTATTGAGCCTCGAGTGAGGTGTTGCCATATGGAGGTGGGGCGATTGATGGTATGTAGTGGGTTGCCCTTCATGAAGTGAGATACTCGTATGCACGTAAAGAGCATATGGTTTGGCTTATTGTGTTCTTTCATTAAGTATTGCGCTGTCTCCCATTAGGACCGTCAGTAGGTCTGGTATAGGAGCTAGTGATTTTTCTATGTCCACCCATAACGGAATATCAGTGGTTGAAAACCAATATTTGATTTGGTCAAGTCTAGTTGCCCACATGTAATCATGTATATCTATTGGGCCTGCCCCCCCTGCAGTTTTATGGGGTATTAGATTAAGTCATGAGCATCTTGCTTTTTTGGGTCCCCATAGGAGTTTAAATTTATTATCATCTGTTCACGATGAAACTTCCACTTCTCCAATTTACAATAAAGGTTATTATCTCGCAGCCTCTGAAGCACATGGCAGACATCTGTGTGGTGGCTCTCTAGGGACTTGGAAAGTATGAGGATATCATTGAGATAAACGACCTCACATAGCTGCAACAAATCTCGGAGGACATCGTCGATAGATTCCTGGAAAACTGCCGGGGCGTTGCAAAGACCAAACGGCATTACAAGGTATTTGTAATGGCCTGTTCTGGTATTAAATGCAGTTTTCTATTTGTCGCCGTCCTTGATTCTCACAAGATTGTATGCCCCTCTCAGATCAAGCTTTGTGAAAACCGTTGCTCCCTTGAGGCGGCCAAAAAACTCCGTAGTCAACGGAGTTGGATAAGCATTCTTAATCTGGAAGCAATTGAGACCCCTATAATCAATACGAGGTCTTTTCACCACTCTTCTTTTTCACAAAGAAGAAACCAGCACCAGCAGGAGATCAGGATTGACAGATGAATCGGCTTTGTCCTCCGAGACAGACAAAGGGTAAACCCGGCCATGAGGGGGTGTGGAACCAGGTTGAAGATCAATTGCACAATCATACAACCAGTGTGGAGGTAAACTACCGGCTTGACCTTTGTCAAAGCGATCGCTAAATTTGCGGTACTCCTCCAGCAGGGAGGAGAGTGAAGAGGTGCACAAGACCTTAGCCACTTTCTGAAAACATGTCTTTCTGCATTGTTGTGACCAGGAAAGAACCTCAGCACAAAGCCAATCAAAAGAGGGGCTGTGCCTCTGTAACCGAAGATAACCAATAACCACTGGGAAATGAGTTGAGAAAATGACTTGGAATTGGATTATCCCCTACGGCCATGGTCAACGGTGCAGTCTCATGAGTCACATGGGCAGGTTGTAGAGGTGCAGCGGAATCGAGTGCTTAGACACAAAGACACCATCTATGAACAGGCCAGCAGCCCCAGAGTCGATTAGAGCCAGTATCTCGATGGACAACTCAAACCAAGAAAGAATAACCGGAACCAGGGCTTATCCTTTTGGATAACTGGGGACATAACAATGCTACCTAAGGTCTGTCCCCTACAAGACCTCAGGTGCAAGCGTTCTCCCAGACGGGTAGGACAAGACTTCAGGAAGTGACCTGCCTGGCCACAATAAAGGCTCAATCTCTCCCTCCTCCTAAAGGCCCTCTCCTCTGCAGAGAGACCTGTGAATCCCAACTGTATGGGTTCTACTTCAAATTGGAAAAATTCTGTGAGCCACAATGATCTTATGCCTTGCTTGTGCTACCTCCAGCTGCATGCGCTAATCTCGCTCCATATAACGTGCATAGGATAAATTTACAAGTTATGCGCTGCGCTTGGGTGACCCCAAAAACAAAATTAACAATAACCAAATCTGTGCTTACTAGTGCGATAATATTAAATACAAATAATATGAATGTTGAATAAATAAACAAGGTGTGAAAAAACAAGTGCTTGTTACACCATAAATTAGTGCTTAATAGTGCTTGTTACACCATACATAGTGTCTTAATCAACATAAAAAGTGCTTAGTGCTCAATATACAATATCCTGCTTTTTTAAATGAAAAAATTATTAAATAATAAATAATGAAAAAAAAAAAAAGAGTTCTCTTTGGCACTCTAAATAGTGCGTGCAAATAATGTCCAGCAGTGATAATAAAACAATGCGTGCAGGTGGTGTTCAGCTGTGACAACAATCCAACATCATGCTGAAGATATCCTGAGTGCTGCAAAACATGCTCCTGTGCTCCTTCGTGACCCCCTTAAGCTAATGTGCTCACCTCAGAGCGTGTGACTCAGCTTCTACCCTGAGTCCAAATATGCTTTGGAGCCACCCCTGGGCTCAGTCTCAGTGTCTGCTGCACTCCTCCAGCTGGAAACAATGTGGCTCCATACATAAAATGAAAAGGAATCTATATAGTGTAATATAATCAATATACTTTTATTAAAAGAAAACGCTCTCCACACCGGGGTACTCACATGGCACTGGTGCATCAGTGCACCATACTATAACGGCTTTCTATGCAAAATCACTGGATGTTTGGTGCGGTATGCTGTGCTGAGGCAGCGCTGGTGTAAAGTCCGTGTCAGTCTCTCCGTCCTGGCCCCTCCCCTACGCGTCTTCGACACAGGGATCACGTGTAATCATCAGGGGGTTCTACTTCACTGGCAGACTCGGTACCAGGAGGCAAGGGAGGTGAGGGAGGCAAGGGTGGGACTGCAAAGCTCGGACCCAAACGTACAGGAGGATTCCGCAAGCACTCCTTAAAAGGAAGGTCTCTCTCGGAGTTTGGAGTCAATGAGAATAGCAAACGTTATCAACCTCTCCAGCTCAGTGAGTATGTCTTGGGCTGCTATCTCATCTTTGACGGTATCCGAGAGACTATGAGAAAAAACAGCCACAGGGGCCTCATTGTTCCAAGCAACCTCTGCTGCCAGAGTATGGAATTTAATGGCATAATCGGCAACAATTCTTGTACTCTGATGGACATGAGGCTCTTGGCAGCAGAGGTGGAGCATGCAGGAAAGTCAAATACCCTTTTAAAGGAAGCCACAAACTCTGGATAACTCAGGGTGACAGGGTTTTGTGTCTCCCATAGAGGGTTTGCCCAGGCCAAGGCTCTCTCAGAAAGCAAAGGAATCACGAAGTCTACTTTGCTTCTCTCCGTGGGAAATGCCTGGGGCAGCATCTCAAAGTATATCCCAACCTGGTGGAGAAGCCCTCTGCATTGAACTAGATTGCCCCCAAATCGCTGGGGAAAAACCTGTAAAACTGATCCATGTGGTGATTTTGCTCATCCAATCTGGAAAAAATATTACCAATAAGTGGATTGCCTGCATCTTTTGAAATCATGGCCTTTGCCTACTGTCAGGGACCATGAATCAGACTGAGACAGAAGTGCAGTAAAAATCACACTTTTTAAAAAAATGGTACAAACAGAGCAAACGTAGTCAAAACATAGCCAGGGTTCGGTAACCAGAGCAGGTATTCGGAACAAGCCAGTGAAACAGGAATGCAGAGATCAGCAAAGTGGAGGCAGTAAACAGGATCAGGAACCAGAAGGGAAGTCAGCCAGGCAAAAGTCTTTAACATTAAAACACAGCAGAGAGTATCCAGATATGTTGACCAGGCACAGGAGATCTGATCCAGGCAGTTTAAATAGCCAGCAGAACTAGCTGACGAGCAGGACATGAAGACCAGGTGAGTCACTGTGGAATGAAGAGTACTGGCAATTAACCAACAGCTTAGCACAGAGCTCTGAGAAGGAAGGGATAAGCCCAGCCCTGACATTGGGTATGTCCCTAACAGCTTTGCACATGTAGAGAGTAAAATGTTAGCCCATTCTTCTTTACAAAAAAGCTTGAGCTCTGTCAGATTGGATGGAGAGTGTCTGTGAACAGCAATTTTCAAGTCTTGCCACAAATTCTGAATTAGATTTAGGTCTGGACTTAAGTGGGCCATTCTAATAAATGAATATGCTTTGATCTAAACCATTCCATTGTAGCTCTAGCTGTATGTTTAGGGTCGTTGTCCTGCTGGAAGGTGAACCTCCGCCCCAGTCTCAAGTCTTTTGCAGACTCTAACAGGGTTTTTTCTAAGATTACCCTGTATTTGGCTCCATCCATCTTCCTATCAACTCTGACCAGCTTCCCTGTTCTGTGCTCATTTCCATGCTCCTCCTGAGAAACTTTGTGACCGCTGCTTTGTCCCAATGAGTCTCAGTACTGCCGTGCTCCAGACTTACCATTCTTCCAAGGCAGCTGGCAACCCTGGGAAGAATGAACTCGTTTGGGCCATTTCCCAACAATTCTGGTGGCCTAATCTATGTGCTGATGTAACTGCCTTCATAGCTGCCTGTTCTGTGTGTGCTCAGAGTAGGACTCCACAACATCTTCCAGTGGGCCTCCTACAACCAATACCCAATGGAGAGAGGCCCTGGACCCACCTGTCTATGGATTTCATTGTAGCGTTACCCAACTCCCAGGGCAACACAGTTATCCTTATGGTGGTTGACCAGTTCTCAAAGATGTGTCATTGTATTCCACTTAAAAAGTTGTAAGGAACTGGCTTCCATTTTTGCTCAGGAGATCTTTCGCTTACATGGGCTACCCAAGGTGATTGTCTCGGATAGGAGTAGTCAGTTTGTGTCCCGGTTCTGGGGAGCCTTTTGTGCACAGTTGGGAATTCAGCTTGCTTTTTCCTCTGCGTATCACCCGCAGTCTAATGGGGCCGCAGAACGAGCCAATCATTCCTTGGAGCAATTCCTATGTTGTTATATTTCTGACCATCATAACAACTGGTCAGATCTATTACCATGGGCAGAGTTTGCTCACAACAGTGCCTTGAATTCTGCTTCCCGATTTGTCCCCATTTTATGGCGAATTATGGTTTCCAACTTTCCATGTTGCCTGACTCGTTTGTTCTGCAGAGTATTCCTGCTTTAGAGGAGCATCTCCGTGGTCTTCTTTCCACTTGGGCACAAGTCCAGGAGGCTTTGCGTCATGCTAATGATAGGTACAGATTCCATGCTGGCCTCCTGCCTGTGCCTTCCTACCAGGTTGGGGACAGGGTCTGGCTGCCATCTCGCAATCTCCGACTTTGTGTACCCTCACTGAAGTTCGCACCTCGGTTTATTGGGCCTTTCCGTATTCTTTGCAGGATTAACCCAGTGGCTTACGCATTAGACCTTTCTTCTAATATGCTTATTTCAAAGGTATTTCATGTCTCCTTATTAAAACCTTTGGTCTGCAACGGCTTTATCATCTCGGTGCCACGTCCTCACCCTGTACAGGTTGAGAACCATGAGGAGTATGAAGTACAGTCCATTGTTGACTCCCATAGGTGCATACAATACCTGGTGCATTGGAAGGGGTACTGTCCAGAGGAACGCTCTTGGGTCTCATCCTCAGATGTATATGCCCCTGTCCTCCTCTGTGATTTCCATAGACGTTTTCACCTCAAACCTGGTGGTCCTCCGAGGGGGAGGGGTCTTTAAGGAGGGGGTACTGTCAGGGCTGGGCTCAGCCCTTCCTTCTCTGGGTTGGCCGCTCGGCTGTCGGCTAATTGCCAGCTCCCATCTCTCTCCACAGTTACCCAGCTGTTTATATCCTGCTCCTCAGTCCTGACTACTTAAGTCGTTAAGTCCAGAGGAGCGCTGCCTTGGCCTTGGTCAACATCACAAGAAACATCTCCTGCGTTCCTGTTTAAAGACTGACTTTGCTGACATCCCTTCTGGCTCTGGATCCTGCTTGCTGTTCCACTACTTTGGTCCCTGACTTCTGGCTTGGCTGACTATCTGTTGCCGTTACTGAACTGTGGCTATGTTTTGACTATGTTTGTTCTTTTTACTTTTATTATTAAACAAGTGTGATTTAACTGTACTTCTGTCTCGGTCTGATTTCATGGTTTCTGACATATATGTCCCTCAGGGTGGGACCCGGGCCTCCCTACCCGTTTTAAGGTCAATAACTAGAATATAAGCCAGACAAGTGGGGACTCGAAAAATTAACAACTTGGTTTCCATATAAGCCAGACAAGTGGGGACTCGAAAAATTAACAAGTCTTTTTCCATAGACTGCAATGGTATTTGTTGTATAACTTTTGCCCTTGTTAGGCTCTTTGTTTGCCCCCCTGGACCGGGGGGGTGTTTGTCCCATCTGTAATTTTGTAGCATGCTGGATGATGTACTTAATTTTGGACAGGGTGTGGCCTATTTTGTGCTAGCTGCATTTGGGTTGTTCTGGGCATGCTCAGGGACTGGTTTTTTTTTGGTGCTTTTTGTGTGTGAACAGCACTTGGATTTTTCTGGGCATGCTCAGAGAGTGTTTTTTTGGGTTAGTAATTTAAGGACATTCTTAATAGGTATACCCACTTTGAAGTTCGGTCTCTACATTGGTTAAACTTGCATTTTGTGTCTTTCATGGACTGTGCATGTCTTTTCAATTGCCTCATTAGCACACAAACCTATGTTGTATAAAGCTTGCAGATAGCATTCTTTACCTTGCCCTGAAAAGAGGCAAGATTGCTTGATGGTGTGTGTGTGGGGCCCGCGAGAGCATACATTTGGGTGTTTTTATAGAGTTTGTAACATATGAATTTTCTCTTTGTATTTCGTGTGTTATGTCTTTGCAAAACAGATGTATTTTAAAGGAAGTATTTTTATTTTTTATTTTTCTGGGGGGACGGGGGTATATTTTTGACTGAAATATTTTTGATGTTGTTAGTCTGTGTTTGTAGGTTGTTAGTTTCACTTTGACTTAATTGTCTGTGCTGCATTATTTTGCAAAATCTTCCTCAAGCTGTTGTAACTACTAAATGTTTAAATCATTTAAGAGACTGTCCGCTTGCGGGTGCAGTCCTTTTAACTTCTGTTAATTTCCTCTGCACAAAGGTCAGACCTCAAAACCATATTCTGTTAGTGTCTCAAATTAACATCCATGTGT
This sequence comes from Lithobates clamitans, assembly GCA_037952925.1. Classification (NCBI taxonomy): domain Eukaryota; kingdom Metazoa; phylum Chordata; class Amphibia; order Anura; family Ranidae; genus Lithobates; species Lithobates clamitans. The sequence continues at coordinate 2,465,742 of JBBGZY010001272.1, read as the reverse complement.
TTTTTGCTTTCCTTGCTCTTTTCCAAGTCCTATTTTGTTGACCAATAAAAATTATATGTTTTGTTAATAATTTGTTTTGCAGATGCATGCTCAATCCAAGTAATGCATTTTACACTCTCCCCCCTCTAAATGAAGTTTCATGCAACAGATTTTCCAGCTGCAGCTTAACTAGGCTGATTGGCATGGCAAAACAAAAAAAGGTGTGATTTGTCAGGTGTGATTTGTCTAAAACCTTCTTTCCTGGTGCCTCCATGGTAGCATATGCATGGATTGTGTGTATGCTGCCATGGATAGGAACCAGGAAAGAAAAATTACAGAGAGGTAAGTTTTCAATTTTCCATTTTAGTGCAGTGGTTCTCAGCCTCATTCCTCAAGTAACCCCGACAGGACATGTTTTGGGAATTTATCTTAGCTAAATAGCTGCCCAAAATACCAGCCATTGACTGTGATTTAAAGCACCTGTGCAAGATGAAGGTAAACCTGCAGACATGGCCTGTTGGGGGTACTTGAGGACAGGGTTGAGAACCACTGATTTAGAGCACTGAGCTAAAATCGAGCTCAAGACGATCCTATTCTAATTGTGGGCATTTGAGGGAAACCAAGTGATTGTTAGGACTCCTGCTTGTCTTTTTTAGGTTGGGCTTTGTGTCCCTTTCCTAAAAACTGGCTTCACTTCCTGTCACATAGCCAAACAGGAAGTGAGGGTAAAACCCTACCAATGTCTTTCCTTGGGGATGCACAGGGCAATCTAACTAGTGTCCCCATTAGGCAAATTGCACTTTAGCACTTTGTTATGTACACCCCAAATTATTAGATATTTTGGGGTTTATTAAAGGCAAATCCACTCTGCAATACAAATGTACTCACTGTAAATCTGAGGGGAAGCACTGGTGATTTTATCATCCAATCATGTAGAAGCAAAGATGCTGTTTTTTTTTTTATTTTCCTTGCATGTCCCCCTCGGATCGCCAGCAACTGCACTTCCAAGTGCACTTGTAGTGCAAAGTGGATTTGCCTTTAGTAAATAAACCCCAAAGTCCAAGATACCTAATAATTTGGGGTGTACACAGCAAAATGCTAGAGTGCAATTTACCCTAATGGGGAAACTATTTTTTTTTTTTTATGGGGAAACTATTTAGATTGACCTGTGTGTCCCCAAGGAAAGACATTGGTAGGGTTTTACCCTCACTTCCTGCTTGGCTATGTGACAGGAAGTGAATAAATTTGAAGAAGAAACTGGCAAAATTTGGGAGGTGTCTTCACCCTATCAGGGGTGCAGACATCCCCAAAAACTGTCAAGTCTTCTAATCCCTCTGCACTCTATCTCCAAGCAAAAAAAAAAAATTTAATTTAATTTTAATTTTTAAATTTAAATTTAAATTTAATTTTTTTTAATTAATTTAATTTAATTTAATTTAGTTTAACTTTGCAAAGACATTCTTAAGTTCAACTGTGATGCATGTCAATGGCCCATTTAGACCTTGTTTAATAGAAAACACCAGTTGCCTTTCACCATAAACATTTGTTAGTCCAGTCCTGGAAATCTGCATCTGCTTTACTATTAATTTCCAAAAAAATTGGGTTCCTGCAGCTAGATGCACCAAATGCATCTAGATGTGTGACTGCTGTGTATGTGAGATGCGCAACTGCTGTGTGCGTGAAGGTATGTACCCGTGGCGCATATCCGGTTCCCGAAATCGGTGGCCAGCACACAGGAATGGCATCACGCCCCTCCAGGAAGTTGCTTGTACTGCTGCTAATTTCTTCCCATCACTGTGTGTGTGTGTGTGTGTGTAAAAACTTCAGGGTAAAGAAGGATAGTTCTTTAGTTCTTTACCCTGTGTTGGTAATGTCTGTTCTGGGGCTGGTTTTATTGGGAGTCTAATAGAGCTCTGGGTGGGACAGACTCCCAAGTCCGTGGACCGTTTAATGTTTTCCTTACAGGTCTTGATTAAGGCAGCTGGTCCTAGCTCTCAGAGAGAGTGTGTCTCCATGTGAGGAGGCATCTAGGAGCATGGCTGCAAAAATCCTGACTTTGGATACAAGTATTTTGCATTTGTAAAGACCCTTACTACATAACCAAGGACTTGTCAGACTATGGGCACAGTAAGTTTATTTTTGTATGATTGATGGCAAGATGCCTTTTTCTTCTGTTTGGAACTATCCTGCTCATTAAACATGATGTTTTCCTAAAGAGACTGAGTTTGTCCCTGCATTGAGTCTGATCCCCACACTATATATTTAGAGATGTAGGTTCTTGTGTCCACCAGCAGAGAAAAGTTGGGTAGATGCCACACTCCCAATTCTGGAGTCATAATAATGGTCTAGCACAGGGGTCTTCAAACTACGGCACCCCAGTTGTTCAGAAACTACAATTTCCATCATGCATAGTCATGTCTGTGAATGTCAAAGTTTTACAATGCCTCATGGGATGTATAGTTCCGCAACAGCTGGAGAGCCGTAGTTTGAAGATTCCGGATCACTCTAGCATGTCTTGAAAAAAGGTGTTTTTTCATGTGCCTTCTATAATGCCCAAGAAATATTGTTAGGAAAATACAAGTGGGTCATGGCACATCTACATTCCAAATTTGGCACTTAAGATGGTCATGCACTAAGCAATCTGATTGGCCAATCTCTGTACAACTCGATATTTAGGCAAAAAAGGTCATAGGAAAACGCACTTGAACAATTCAAAATATAGAAAAAAACAGGCTCTTGCACTAAATCTAATTTATTTAAGATCTAACTGATTGCAGTGTATGTTCACCTTCAAAGATCAAGATCTGAAAATATTAATGTATTGGGTTTAGAAACACTTTTCTGTTCTTTATAATTTATTGATCAATTTGGGTAAAAATAGAAAAAAAACACATTTCAAAGATATATATATATATTAGAAGTGATAGGAATGAGATTAGCATCAAAAGGGTACACCTACTAATTGCCTAACAAGACACATCCAATGGGCAGCACAGTGGTGTAGTGGTTAGCACTTTCACCTACCAGCAATAGGATTGCTGGTTCAAACCCTGACCATGACACCATCTGCCTGGAGTTTGCATGTTCTCCCTGTGCCTGCGTGGGTTTCCTCCGGGTACTCCAGTTTCCTCCCACACTCCAAAAGACATGCTGATAGATTAATTAGATCCTGTCGAAAAAATTGAGCAAATATGTGTATGTTGTATGTGTTTGTAAGCGCGTCGGGACCCCATGGGGTAAAGGACCGCGCTATACCGCAGATGGACACCGGCGGCAAAAAGCACCCTGAGGCGACTCAGTTCGCATAGGTAGCGCTATACAAGTCATTCATTCAATGGTATAAAATTAACCAATTGTATTGGGCGTGCGCTATTATCAAGGAGAAAACTGCAGTTACCCGAACACCAGTTGCAGTTTACATATGCGGGTATTTATTATCGTTATTTGTGCTTCAATGTGCGCCGGTTCGCATGCTCAATAAATAACTTTTCCGGCGCACCAATTAATATATGAACTGGTGCAGTGCCTTCTTAGTAAATCACTCCTTTTCCTTCCACTTCACAATTATGTGCCACTTTGTGTTGGTCTATCACATAAAATCCCAATAAAATACATTTACATTTTTGGTTGTAACAAAATGTGGACAATTTCAAGAGGTATGAATACGTTTTCACGGCACTGTATCTGTCAAAAGAAGTGGACCTGTGTATTGGGTGTTGGGGAACAGGCAGGCTCCAATCTTCCACTACTATACCATTCCAGTGAGTCTCCGCACTCCCAAAAATGTCTTGCTCAACAGTTAAATTCATGGAAAATTCTAAGATGTTTTGCATAACAGAAATGGATGTCTCCAGTCTATGATAACAAGGAATCCCTTGAATCTACTCGCACTCCTACACCTCTTTCTAGGGGTACATTGCACATTTTTGACCTTGCTTGATTAGTGGCCCGCTGTCCCCAAGTCATCAGTAGCTTTTTAAGTGGATCAGATGGAGCCAAAAAAAAAAACAGGAGAACATATTGGAAAATACAGTAAAACGTACCGTGTTTGGACAAATTCATAACCAATAAAACTAGTATATCAGGGGAGAATTGGAAGGTATTACTCTCACCCCAAATTCACTGACAACTGTTGTTGTCAGTTACCCCCTACTAGTAGAATTGACAAATCTGAACTTGTTTGGTAGATGATTACATTTCAATCATGTGTTTTCAAATAAATTGTAAAACAAAAAACACCCTTATTGGGTGCTCTATCAGACTGGAAAGGCTTTTCTACTACCGATACTACAGACTATTGACATTAAACCCAGTTCAAAAATACAACAGGAATATAAAAAGAAATTCAACAAGTTTCCAACTCATGGATGGGGAATATGGCCTTAGGATCTATCCCATAAAAATTGACTGTTGAACAATATTAAGCATTTGAAGTCTAATGCCACGTACACACGAGCGGATTTTTCGACCGAACAGGAAATGATGTCATCTCTCCTCGGCTCGGTAATTTCCGTTCCGGCCCGAGGAGAGAAGACATGTGAGTGAGTGCACAACACTACACACACACAGTAGAACATGCCAGGCACACAAAACACCCCGATTTCCCCCCCCCCCAATCACCCCCTCCTGTCACAAACTGACACCAGCAGTTTTTTTTTTTTTTTGTTTTTCTGATTACTGCATTGGTGTCAGTTTGTGACAGTTACAGTGTTGGGACAGTTACTGTTACCCCCCTTTAGGTCTAGGGTACCCCCCCTAACACCCCCTAATAAAGTTTTAACCCCTTGATCACCCCCTGTCACCAGTGTCGCTAAGCGATCATTTTTCTGATCGCTGTATTAGTGTCGCTGGTGACGCTAGTTAGGGACGTAAATATTGAGGTTCGCCGTCAGCGTTTTATAGCGTCAGGGACCCCCATATACTACCTAATAAATGTTTTAACCCCTTGATGGCCCCCTAGTTAACCCTTTCACCACTGATCACCGTATAAATGTTACGGGTGACGCTGGTTAGTTTGTTTATTTTTTATAGTGTCAGGGCACCCGCCGTTTATTACCGAATAAAGGTTTAGCCCCCTGATCGCCCGGCGGTGATATGCGTCGCCCCAGGCAGTGTCAGATTAGCGCCAGTACCGCTAACACCCACGCACGCAGCATACGCCTCCCTTAGTGGTATAGTATCTGAACGGATCAATATCTGATCTGATCAGATCTATACTAGCGTCCCCAGCAGTTTAGGGTTCCCAAAAACGCAGTGTTAGCGGGATCAGCCCAGATACCTGCTAGCACCTGCGTTTTGCCCCTCCGCCCAGCCCAGGCCACCCAAGTGCAGTATCGATCGATCACTGTCACTTACAAAACACTAAACGCATAACTGCAGCATTCGCAGAGTCAGGCCTGATCCCTGCGATCGCTAACAGTTTTTTTGGTAGTATTTTGGTGAACTGGCAAGCACCAGCCCCAGGCAGCGTTAGGTTAGCGCCAGTACCCCACGCATGCACCGTACACCTCCCTTAGTGGTATAGTATCTGATCGGATCAATATCTGATCCGATCAGATCTATGCTAGCGTCCCCAGCAGTTTAGGGTTCCCAAAAACGCAGTGTTAGCGGGATCAGCACAGATACCTGCTAGCACCTGCGTTTTGCCCCTCCGCCCGGCCTAGCCCACCCAAGTGCAGTATCGATTGATCACTGTCACTTACAAAACACTAAACGCATAACTGCAGCGTTCGCAGAGTCAGGCCTGATCCCTGCGATTGCTAACAGTTTTTTTGGTAGCGTTTTGGTGAACTGGCAAGCACCAGCGGCGTAGTACACCCCGGTCGTAGTCAAACCAGCACTGCAATAACACTTGGTGACGTGGCGAGTCCCATAAGTGCAGTTCAAGCTGGTGAGGTGGCAAGCACAAGTAGTGTCCCGCTGCCACCAAGAAGAAGACAAACACAGGCCCGTCGTGCCCATAGTGCCCTTCCTGCTGCATTCGCCAATCCTAATTGGGAACCCACCGCTTCTGCAGCGCCCGTACTTCCCCCATTCACAATTCCCAACCAAATGCAGTCGGCTGCATGAGAGGCATTTTTATGTCCTCCCGAGTACCCCTACCCAACAAACCCCCCCAAAAATGATGTTGTGTCTGCAGCAAGCGCGGATATAGACGTGACACCCGCTATTATTGTCCCTCCTGTCCTGACAATCCTGGTCTTTGCATTGGTGAATGTTTTGAACGCTACCATTCACTAGTTGAGTATTAGCTTAGGGTACAGCATTGCACATACTAGGCACACTTTCACAGGGTCTCCCAAGATGCCATCGCATTTTGAGAGACCCGAACCTGGAACCGGTTACAGTTATAAAAGTTAGTTACAAAAAAAGTGTAAAAAAAAAAATATATATAAAATAAAAAAAAATAGTTGTTTTATTGTTCCCTCTCTCTCTATTCTCTCTATTGTTCTGCTCTTTTTTACTGTATTCTATTCTGCAATGCTTTATTGTTATTATGTTTTATCATGTTTGCTTTTCAGGTATGCAATTTTTTAAACTTTACCGTTTACTGTGCTTTATTGTTAACCATTTTTTTGTCTTCAGGTACGCCATTCACGACTTTGAGTGGTTATACCAGAATGATGCCTGCAGGTTTAGGTATCATCTTGGTATCATTCTTTTCAGCCAGCGGTCGGCTTTCATGTAAAAGCAATCCTAGCGGCTAATTAGCCTCTAGACTGCTTTTACAAGCAGTGGGAGGGAATCCTCCCCCCCCACTGTCTTCCATGTTTTTCTCTGGCTCTCCTGTCTCAACAGGGAACCTGAAAATGCAGCCGGTGATTCAGCCAGCTGACCATAGAGCTGATCAGAGACCAGAGTGGCTCCAAACATCTCTATAGCCTAAGAAACCGGAAGCTACGAGCATTTTATGACTTAGATTTCGCCGGATGTAAATAGCGCCATTGGGAAATTGGGGAAGCATTTTATCACACCGATCTTGGTGTGGTCAGATGCTTTGAGGGCAGAGGAGAGATCTAGGGTCTAATAGACTCCAATTTTTTCAAATAAGAGTACCTGTCACTACCTATTGCTATGATAGGGGATATTTACATTCCCCGAGATAACAATAAAAATGATTGAAAAAAAAAAAAATGAAAGGAACAGTTTAAACAGTTTAATAAGATAAAAAAGCAAAAAAAAAAAAAAAAAAAAAAAAAAGCACCCCTGTCGCCCCCTGCTCTCGCGCTAAGGCGAACGCAAGCGGCGGTCTGTCGTCAAACGTAAACAGCAATTGCACCATGCATGTGAGGTATCACCGCGAAGGTCAGATCGAGGGCAGTAATTTTTGCAGTAGACCTCCTCTGTAAATCTAAAGTGGTAACCTGTAAAGGCTTTTAAAGGCTTTTAAAAATGTATTTATTTTGTTGCCACTGCACGTTTGTGCGCAATTGTAAAGCATGTCATGTTTGGTATCCATGTACTCGGCCTAAGATCATCTTTTTTATTTCATCAAACATTTGGGCACTATAGTGTGTTTTAGTGCATTAAAATTTTAAAAAGTGTGTTTTTTCCCCCAAAAATGCGTTTGAAAAATCGCTGCGCAAATACTGTGTGAAAAAAAAATGAAACACCCACCATTTTAATCTGTAGGGCATTTGCTTTAAAAAAATATATAATGTTTGGGGGTTCAAAGTAATTTTCTTGCAAAAAAAAAAAAACTTTTTCATGTAAACAATAAGTGTCAGAAAGGGCTTTGTCTTCAAGTGGTTAGAAGAGTGGGTGATGTGTGACATAAGCTTCTAAAATGTTGTGCATAAAATGCCAGGACAGTTCAAAACCCCCCCAAATGACCCCATTTTGGAAAGTAGACACCCCAAGCTATTTGCTGAGAGGCATGTCGAGTCCATGGAATATTTTATATTGCGACACAAGTTGCGGGAAAGAGACAAATTTATTTTTTTTTTTGCACAAAATTGTCACTAAATGATATATTGCTCAAACATGCCATGGGAATATGTGAAATTACACCCCAAAATACATTCTGCTGCTTCTCCTGAGTACGGAGATACCACATGTGTGAGACTTTTTGGGAGCCTAGCCGCGCACGGGACCCCGAAAACCAATCACTGCCTTCAGGATTTCTAAGGGCGTGAATTTTTGATTTCACTCTTCACTGCCTATCATAGTTTCGGAGGCCATGGAATGCCCAGGTGGCACAAAACCCCCCCAAATGACCCCATTTTGGAAAGTAGACAAGCTAAGCTATTTGCTGAGAGGTATGGTGAGTATTTTGCAGACCTCACTTTTTGTCACGAAGTTTTGAAAATTGAAAAAAGAAAAAAAAAATGTTTTTTCTTGTCTTTCTTCATTTTCAAAAACAAATGAGAGCTGCAAAATACTTACCATGCCTCTCAGCAAATAGCTTGGGGTGTCTACTTTCCAAAATGGGGTCAAGGCGGTGATTGGTTTTCGGGGCCCCGTACGTGGCTAGGCTCCCAAAAAGTCCCACACATGTGGTATCCCCATACTCAGGAGAAGCAGCTAAATGTACTTTGGGGTGCAATTCCACATATGCCCATGGCCTGTGTGAGCAATATATCATTTAGTGACAACTTTTTGTAAATATTTTTTTTTTTTTTGTGATTATTCAATCACTTGGGACAAAAAAAAAAAAAAATATTCAATGGGTTCAACATGCCTCTCAGCAATTTCCTTGGGGTGTCTACTTTCCAAAATGGGGTCATTTGTGGGGGTTTTGTACTGCCCTGCCATTTTAGCACCTCAAGAAATGACATGGGCAGTCATAAACTAAAAGCTGTGTAAATTCCAGAAAATGTACCCTAGTTTGTAGACGCTATAACTTTTGCGCAAACCAATAAATATACGCTTATTGACATTTTTTTACCAAAGACATGTGGCCGAATACATTTTGGCCTAAATGTATGACTAAAATTGAGTTTATTGGATTTTTTTTATAACAAAAAGTAGAAAATATCATTTTTTTTCAAAATTTTCGGTTTTTTTCCGTTTATAGCGCAAAAAAATAAAAACCGCAGAGGTGATCAAATACCATCAAAAGAAAGCTCTATTTGTGGGAAGAAAAGGACGCAAATTTTGTTTGGGTACAGCATTGCATGACCGCGCAATTAGCAGTTAAAGCGACGCAGTGCCAAATTGGAAAAAGACCTCTGGTCCTTAGGCAGCATAATGGTCCGGGGCTCAAGTGGTTAAAGCGGGCTGTTACCTTCACTCTCGATACCTCTCTCTGTTTCACCGGCTCCGGGTCTAGGGTTCTGTTGAGTTTACCTCTGGGCGATGCAAGCACTGAACACTCGCGTATATTTTCCAATGCTCTAATAAACAAATTAAGTAGCAGGAAAGAGGCAGAAGAAAAGCTGCAGGGAAGCTCAAATACCTTTCCGTAGTATTCTCCAGAACATTCTTTGCAATTGAACACTTGAAGTTGAATTGTCTCCCCCTTTGTAGGATTCAATCTTTGCCCACCTGGATAGACATCTCTCACTTGCCTAGCAGCCAGTATGTAGCACAAACAAAAGTCTCTGCCACAGACTTGTTTGGAATAAAACCCGTACGATCCTCTGCCACAGGATGTATTGGTTTGCGATGAATGTCAGACACAGTACTTGAACCTTTAAGCCAACCCGGCAGTACTATGCAGTAAGACTATTTCAGGATACGTCCTCCAACCGAGTCACCAGGCCCCTCTCCAGACCAGCACTCTGCATGATCCTTCCATGACGGGTCCTCCCCTGGGATCTTCTCGGTTGTCCAGCTTCTTCACTCAGGATAGACAGCCCAGGACCATTCCTCTGCTGCTGTGGTAGGCCCCAGACAGGCTTCTGGGCCCACCCACACACTGCAGCGACGTGGGCCTCCGGAATGGTACTCTTAACACATACCTGTCGGCCAGGAGGGCCAGCAGGTGGCTGAAAAAGGAAAAAGGCTGAAAAAGGAACCCCAAAATATGGCGTCTGTTCCATAAGTACCCTCTCCCAGAATGTAACTCGGAGGACCGCCTCCACCGAGTTATCTCCGGGACAGAGGAGCACTCATACGCTTCAACACGTTGCTTTTCCAACACTGGCCCATGGTGACAATGACACCCACCGGCGCAGTGTGGATCCACATGCAACTCAGCCAAGCTGGAACAGAGGCAAATCTAACTTCCTCTAACAAGTGACCCACTAGATTTACCTATCAGCGGTAGATTAAAAATCTACCAGCGCTACATAATATATATATATATATATATATATATATATATATATATATATATATATATATATATATATATATATATATATATATATATATATATATATATATATATATATATATATATATATATATATATATATATATTGTATGTGTGTGTATATATATATATATATGTATATGTATGCAGTGGGGCAAAGGATATATAACATATATTGAGATGAACTTTTGATATTGACAAAATACTTATTTTCCACCATAATTTGCAAATAAATTATTTCCAAATCAGACAATGTGATTGTCTGGATTTGTTTCCACATTTTGTCTCATAGTTGAGGTATACCTATGATGACAATTACAGGCCTCTCATCTTTTTAAGAGGGAGAACTTGCACAATTGGTGACTAACTAAATACGTTTTGCCCCACTGTATACACAAAATTATACAATCTGAATAATTTGTGTTGGAGGATTATTTTCATATCAGAGAGGTGTACGTGGAGACATTGCAGGATAATTAAAAAAAAAAAGGATGTGTGATTCTCCTGATTCATTCATTTCTATTCACATTTATAGAATTGCCACCTAGTACATTGAATCTGACCACTTTGAACTTTATCTCAGACTTTGTATAACTGTATATGATAATGTGTGTATTTCTGTCTTCCATGAAAAGCTGCACAAATATGTGAGAAATAGTAATTCCAAGGCCAAAGATAAATTCTACTTGAATTCGATTCCAAATATTCCAACTGTACTTATATTAGAAATTCTTATTTTGGGAGGACTTCCTCCAATTTCGCGTTTCCAAGTTTCCTCTCTTCGAGGCCCAGACTTTGTGCCTAAAACATTTCCCAATATGAGTAATCCCCGCTTGTGGAAAACCGGAAAAGTAAGTTATTATTTGATGTTTTCTGTTTATATTGTTTGCTGAGGAGGTTCATAATTTGGATTTATTGGGATCTTTTAGCCTTGTTTTAGGATATACTAGCAAATGTGCATGTCCATGAAAGGGGTCATTTTTGGAGTCAGTGAAGATTGTCGATTGCGGTAATTTTTTGGAAATTTTGTAGAACAAAAATATTTAGATTCTATTTTTGTATAGATGTGTTATGGAATAAAGTTGACATAGAAGGTAACGGGGGCCATAAATCTTTGGAATATGTGACATGAGATATAATTAAAGAGAAACGGCAGCACTGAAATCAAGAGATTGTCAGTAATACATCCAATGGGGTCTTCAAGAAGTTTAGAATGTCCTTACATGTTCTTAGCACTTCTTGAAATATATAAAAGAAATATAAAATGTTAAGAAAATATTTCTGACTGGGTGCCTCATTGTGTTTCTCGTGTTAGTCCCCTTGATAAATGGTCCCTGATATAAATGTGACCATACAAGAATACTTCTTCTTCTAGTTGGTGAAAGATTATATACAGTGACATTAGTAGTTTTGAGATTATTAGGTGTGAAAGTAACACTTTGAATTCAGTGACATCAGTCATTATGACAGTTTGTGGGAGATTCTGAGCAGTGACTGATGTCATTATGGGTTGGATTTAGATACAGTGACCCCAGACACTTGTGCGGACCAACCTGTCATGAACCTAGTGCCACCAACAGTGGACTATGAGCAGAATATGGCTCTAGGAGGATCAGTGACACAACAGGTGAAGAGGAGCTCGAGCTGGACAAGGCCAGAGAGGAGGGTTACACATTTGCCACCCTCCCTTTCGTGGTGGCCCAGGGTGAATGCACGGATAAGAGTCTATTTTGATTTTTTTAGGAAGACCCCATGCCATTTTTTTCTTGTTTTACAAAAATGTGTACTGTCCCATTTAAGAAAAAAAAAATGGCAAGGGCCCTCCTTAAAATATATACCAGACTCTTATCTAGACTTGCAGCCTGGGTGCCCAGGAAAGGGGAAGCACCAAGTATTCAGCCCCCTTTCTTAACTATAAAAGACCACATCTCCCATCGCTTACAATGTACCCTGTGCCCATGTTGGGAGGCAAGGAATTCATCTCACATCCTGCGCCCCAAATGGGATGTGGGGGTTTGCAGTTGCACTTATCAGAATCTGGTAGCCCACTTTAGAATACCAGGACTCTGAAACATTCCAGCCCCTGTGGGTGAATGACTACAGGGTACATAATATCACTTATTACTCAATGACAAAGAAATACAAATGCCCACATCATGAAAAAGTCTGTTATGAACCATTTCACCTCCAGAAGGTTTTACCCCCTTCATGATAGATGATTTTTTGCTATTCAGCACTTCTCTAATTTAACTGCCGATTTCTCAGTCATGCAACACTGTACACAAATGAAACTTATATCATTTATTTCACACAAACAGAGCTTTATTTTGGTGGCATTTGATCACCATTGGGTTTATTATTATTATTATTAACCAAAACAGACCAAAAAAATCAAATTTCTAAATACATTTAGGCCAAGATGTATTCTGCTAAGTGGGTTTTTTTTTTTTTTTTACCAAAAAGATATATACTGGAATTTACACAGCTTTTACTTTCTGACTGCCTATCACTAGAGATGGGCGAACAGTTTGAATCGAGCAAAAGTTCAGTCCGCACATCGCCTGCGCGCCCACTCAGCGAACATCCGAATTTGCGGGTAGCTCGGCGGGATGTTTGCCCCCCCCCCCCTGAGCACCCCACAATGTACTGCGAGCTTCATGGTGCATTCTAGGGCCCTAATTGGATGAAGCACCTGACCGCTGGTCAGATGCAAAGCTTCGCCAATTTGCACTGTCAGAGCCCCGATTGGACAAAGTGATAATGACTTTCTCCAATCACGGCTTAGTACTCATTGTGACGAACGCGGGTGTCAGATTCCTCCCCTCCTCGCTAACTTGCAACGAAGGACCGGCCAACCTCACACCACGCTGTCACTTACGTAACAATGCCACTCTCAGCTGTGTCCAGAACAAAGATTTTCCAGCTTGCTGGACCACAATCTAGGTGCGAGCAGCCTGAGAGTGATTGTCACTGGGCTAATTACACAATTAACACTTTAACTGCCACCACCCCCGTTTAAAAGACCGAGCCGGGGGAGACTCGTAATTTTAGCAATACCAATTATAATTTTAGAATAAGCGTCTGCCACACACACTGCCACCACAGACAGGTCTGCTCAGAGTCTTACTCTACAACAGTAGCGCCCTTCAAGAGGCAGGTTCGTTGATAGCTTGCATTAAGAGCTTTAGAGACAAGGTTAACACTTTTCAACATAAGAGTTTATTATGAAAAGGTCAAAGTTGATGCAAATAAAACATTTACAGAAAAAAGATGTTTCAAAAGATAAAGGCAATATACAGCCACAGAGCAATAAGGTAGAATTGGGAAGGAAGAATACTTGCAATTAATGTCCGAGGGTTGATCAGAGTTCGATCGATGAGCTAGGTAATCGGTTCTTGACTTGGTAGATGTTTCTTCTTGGATGGTAAAAGGAGAACTGCCCATTGTCTTGGCATCTCCTCTTTTCTGTCAAATCAAAGGGGGTGTTGACAGCGACCAGTGACCAATCGTCTGGTCATCTTGTTTAGGGGTTGGTTGCTGGGAGGTGTCTACACTCATGACCACGTCCCAGGTAGATTTTGTAATACATATTTATATATCTGCATCTATAGTGTTTACAGACTCCAAATATCCATATTATTACTCAACTTGAGATTTCCTTCAAAACAAGTCTAAACATGCAATATCTATAATGTATAGCCTGCTTTGGAGGAATAAGTGGTACCAGTGGTTTCCCATAAGACCTGACATAGGGGTGTCTGGACTTGAAATGTTACAAATTATCTGGGGAAACTAAATATGTCCATATTATGGCTGTGCTATTACTAAGTCAGAAGTTATGAAACATGCTGAAATTTCATACTTATTCCACGGTTTTAAGTTGGATGTGTATTCAGACAATTTACAACCGGGGCCTGTTAGGTCTCTGAATGGAGAGGGTGACAGTTTTACGACAGGCCTGAACACTCTGTCCTTTTAACAGGCAGTTTACTGACCTAGCCTGGTTCTGTTTTCTCTGTTGAGATAACCTTTTCTGTTGAACTTAAAAAGCTTTGAATTCCTAAGACGAGGGAGGAGGGAGGAGGGAGGAGGGAGTTCAGATTTCTCTGTAATTTTACATGGTTAGCCAAACTGTCATGGCTACTTCCACACAAGATGGCAGCTAGCTACAGCTTTTCATGTCCCGTACGTGATATCGTTACACTCATAGTCCCACCCCACATTATAAAAGGTTCCCTCCCATAGGAAGCGTTTGCAGTGTGAAGTTGGAGATAGATAGAGCAGGGCTCAGTTTCCTACTAGCAGTTATTGTTTTTCACTTATTGTGACTCTGAGTGTAGAGTGTTAGTGTAGTGTTAGTATAGTGTGTGAGAATAGTGTGTCAGTGTTAGTGTAGTGTAAGGATGAGCTCGATCTTTGAGTCGAACGTCAGTTTGACTCGAACATCGGGTGTTTGCCTGTTCGCCAAACAGCGAACATTATAGGTCGTCCGCGTGAAATTTGAGCGCCGCGGAATGCCCCATAATGCACTGCGAGATCGCAGTGCATTGTTGTATGATGATTGGCCAAAGCATGCACCTGACCTGCATTCTTTGGCCATTCACAGCGTGCTCTGCTGAGAAAGCCATGATGGGCTAAAGGCAGGGTGCCTTTGGCCAATCATTGCCCGGGGGGACTAAGTCCATGCACCACACTATAAAAGCCTGCTTACATAGCCGTTGCGTGTAGTGTTGTTGGCATAGACTGAGAGATAGCTTGAGTTAGATTAACCAGTTGCCGACCGCCTAATGCAGATATACTGCGGCAGAATGGCACGGGCAGGCAAAATCACGTACCTGGTATGTGATTGGCTTCCCGCGGGCGATCGGACACCCCCCCCCCCCGGTGCCCGAGGAGGTCGGCTTCTGACTGGGAGCGTTCAGAGATGAGGGGGAGGCCATCCATTCATGACCCCCCCCCTCGCGATTGCTCCCAGCCAATGAGAACATTCCCCTGCCTCTGTATAGTACACAGAGGCAGAGGAAATGATGTTATCTCTCCTCGGCTCGGTATTTTCCGTTCCGGCGCCGAGGAAAGAAGGCATCCGAGTGAGTGCACAACACACACACACACACACACACACACACAGTAGAACATGCCAGGCATACTTTACACCCCCGATTCCCCCCCCCCGTCGTCGCACTGACACCAAGCAGTTTTGTTTTTTTCTGATTACTGCACTGGTGTCAGTTTGTGACAGTTAGTGTGGTAGGGCAGTTAGTGTTAGCCCCCTTTAGGTCTAGGATACCCACCTAACCCCCCCTAATAAAGTTTTAACCCCTTGATCACCCCCCCTCACCAGTGTCACTAAGCGATCATTTTTCTGATCGCTGTATTAGTGTCACTGGTGACGCTAGTTAGGGAGGTAAATATTTAGGTTCGCCGTCAGCGTTTTATAGCGTCAGGGACCCCCATATACTACCTAATAAATGTTTTAACCCCTTGATTGCTCCCTAGTTAACCCTTTCACCACTGATCACAGTATAACTGTTACGGGTGACGCTGGTTAGTTCGTTTATTTTTTATAGTGCCGTTTATTACCTAATAAAGGTTTAGCCCCCTGATCGCCCGGCGGTGATATGCGTCGCCCCAGGCAGCGTCAGATTAGCGCCAGTACCGCTAACACCCACGCACGCAGCATACGCCTCCCTTAGTGGTATAGTATCTGAACGGATCAATATCTGATCCGATCAGATCTATACTAGCGTCCCCAGCAGTTTAGGGTTCCCAAAAACGCAGTGTTAGCGGGATCAGCCCAGATACCTGCTAGAACCTGCGTTTTGCCCCTCCTCCCGGCCCAGCCCAGCCCACCCAAGTGCAGTATCGATCGATCACTGTCACTTACAAAACACTAAACGCATTACTGCAGAGTCAGGCCTGATACCTGCAATCGCTAACAGTTTTTTTTTGGTAGCGTTTTGGTGAAGTGGCAAGCACCAACAGCCTAGTACACCCCGGTCGTAGTTAAACCAGCACTGCAGTAACACTTGGTGACGTTGTGAGTCTAATAATTGCAGTTCAAGCTGGTGAGGTGGCAAGCACAAGTATTGTCCCGCTGCCACCAAGAAGACAAACACAGGCCCGTCTTGCCAATAGTGCCCTTCCTGCTGCATTCGCCAATCAAAATAATTGGGAACCCACCACTTCTGCAGCGCCCGTACTCCCCCCATTCACATCCCCAACCAAATGCAGTAGGTTGCATGAGAGGCATTTTCTTTATGTCCTCCCGAGTACCCCTACCCAACGAACCCCCCAAAAAAGATGTTGTGTCTGCAGCAAGCGCTGATATAGGCGTGACACCCGCTATTATTGTCCCTCCTATCCTGGCAATTCTGGTCTTTGCATTGGTGAATGTTTTGAACGCTACCATTCACTAGTTGAGTATTAGCTTAGGGTACAGCATTGCACAGACTAGGCACACTTTCACAGGGTCTCCCAAGATGCCATCGCATTTTGAGAGACCCAAACCTGAAACTGGTTACAGTTACAAAAGTTAGTTACAAAAAAAAGTGTAAATAAAAAACAAAAAAATATATAAAATTTTTAAAAAAGTTGTTTTATTATTCTCTCTCTCTCTCTCTCTCTCTCTCTCTCTCTCTCTCTCTCTCTCTCTCTCTCTCTCTCTCTCTCTCTCTCTCTCTCTCTCTCTCTCTTGTTCTGCTCTTTTTTACTATATTCTATTTTGCAATGTTTTATTGTTATTATGTTTTATCATGTTTGCTTTTCAGGTATGCAATTTTTTATACTTTACCGTTTACTGTTTTATTGCTAACCATTTTTTTGTCTTCAGGTACGCCATTCTCGACTTTGAGTGGTTATACCTGAATGATGCCTGCAGGTTTAGGTATCATCTTGGTATCATTCTTTTCAGCCAACGGTCAGCTTTCATGTAAAAGCAATCCTAGTGGCTAATTAGCCTCTAGACTGCTTTTACAAGCAGTGGGAGGGAATGCCCCTCCCCACCGTCTTCCGTGTTTTTCTCTGGCTCTCCAGTCTCAACAGGGAACCGGTGATTCAGCCAGCTGACCATAGAGCTGATCAGAGACCAGAGTGGCCCCAAACATCTCTATGGCCTAAGAAACCGGAAGCTACGAGCATTTCATGACTTAGATTTCGCCGGATGTAAACAGCGCCATTGGGAAATTGGGGAAGCATTTTATCACACCGATCTTGGTGTGGTCAGATGCTTTGAGGGCAGAGGAGAGGACTAGGGTCTAATAGACCTCAATTTTTTCAAAAAAGAGTACCTGTCACTACCTATTGCTATCAGAGGGGATATTTACATTCCCTGAGATAACAATAAAATGATTAAAAAAAAAAATGAAAGGAATAGTTTAAAAATAAGATAAAAAAAGCAAAAAATAAATAAAATAAATAAAAAAAGCACCCCTGTCCCCCCTGCTCTCGCGCTAACGCGAACGCAAGCGTCGGTCTTTTAAAAATGTATTTATTTTGTTGCCACACATTATGCGCCACACATTGTGCGCAATTTTAAAGCATGTCATGTTTGGTATCCATGTACTCGGCCTAAGATCATCTTTTTTATTTCATCAAACATTTGGGCAATATAGTGTGTTTTAGTGCATTAAAATTAAAAAATGTGTTTTTCCCCAAAAAATGCGTTTAAAAAATCGCTGCGCAAATACTGTGTGAAAAAAAAAAAATGAAACACCCACCATTTTAATCTGTAGGGGGTTTGCTTTAAAAAATATATATATAATGATTGGGGGTTAAAAGTAATTTTCTTGCAAAATAAAATAATTTTTTCATGTTAACAAAAGTGTCAGGGGTTTTTCTTCAAGTGGTTAGAAGAGTGGGTGATGTGTGACATAAGCTTCTAAGTGTTGTGCATAAAATGCCAGGACAGTTCAACCCCCCCCCAAATGACCCCATTTTGGAAAGTAGACACCACAAGCTATTTGCTGAGAGGCATATCGAGTCCATGGAATATTTTATATTGTGACACAAGTTGCGGGAAAAAGACAAATTTTTTATTTTTTTTTGCACAAAGTTGTCACTAAATGATATATTGCTCAAACATGCCATGAGAATATGTGAAATTACACCCCAAAATACATTCTGTTGCTTCTCCTGAGTACGGGGATACCACACGTGTGAGACTTTTTGGGAGCCTAGCCACGTACGGGACCCCGAAAACCAAGCACCGCCTTCAGGCTTTCTAAGGGCGTAAATTTTTGATTTCACTCTTCACTGCCTATCACAGTTTCGGAGGCCACGGAATGCCCAGGTGGCACAAAACCCCCCAAATGACCCCATTTTGGAAAGTAGACACTCCAAGCTATTTGCTGAGAGGTATAGTGAGTATTTTGCAGACCTCACTTTTTGTCACAAAGTTTTGAAAATTGAAAAAAGAAAAAAAAAATTTCTTGTCTTTCTTCATTTTCAAAAACAAATGAGAGCTGCAAAATACTCACCATGCCTCTCAGCAAAAAGCTTGGAGTGTCTACATTCCAAAATGGGGTCATTTGGGGGGTTTTGTGCCACCTGGGCATTCCATGGCCTCCGAAACTGTGATAGGCAGTGAAGAGTGAAATCAAAAATTTACACCCTTAAAAATCCTGAAGGCGGTGATTGGTTTTCGGGGCCCCGTACGCGGCTAGGCTCCCAAAATGTACCACAAAAGTGGTGTCCCCATACTCAGGAGAAGCAGCTAAATGTATTTTGGGGTTGCAATTCTACATATGCCCATGGCCTGTGTGAGCAATATATCATTTAGTGACAACTTTTTGTAATTTTTTTTTTTTTTGTCATTATTCAATCACTTGGGACAAAAAAAATTAACATTCAATGGGCTCAACATGCCTCTCAGCTATTTCCTTGGGGTGTCTACTTTCCAAAATGGAGTGATTTGGGGGGTTTGTACTGCCCTGCCATTTTAGCACCTCAAGAAATGACATGGGCAGTCATAAACTAAAAGCTGTGTAAATTCCAGAAAATGTACCCTAGCTGGTAGGCGCTATAACTTTTGCGCAAACCAATAAATATACGCTTATTGACATTTTTTTTTTTACCAAAGACATGTGGCCGAATACATTTTGGCCTAAATGTATGACTAAAATTGAGTTTATTGGATTTTTTTTAACAAAGGAAATCTGAGAACTGACCCCTAACATAAAACACCTCCATCCCTAATATCAAAGAAAAAGAAAATAAAGGTCACCCACGGGACTTTAAATGAGGTGCAAATGGTGATCAAAGGGTAGACAGGTATAACAGTACAAATATTTTATTGAAAACAACATAATCCATAATAGGACATGGGTATGGGTAAAAGGTTCATAAAACAGCAACATTGCATAATAATCCTAAAACACAGCCATAATATAATAGTAATACATGTAGTACAGGTATGCAAAGTACATCTCTAACCCGACGCATTTCGCGAGCTTTCCTCGCTTCATCAGGGGCTGATGTGCATATCTGCTGTCTGTAAAAACAGGTTAAAGTATAATTAGAGTATCGGTTATGATTGGATGAAAGCAAGAAGCCAGAACTGATCATCCCAGACTTACTTGTAAGACCAAGGCTCCAGACACTGAACCCAGGCAGGGGTCGGCAGAGGGTATCTCCCCCGGTAGCTGAAGAGACCGAGGACCCAGCCAGAGGACCGAGGCCGGACGTGGGGGGCAGCATGGCAATAGAAAAAGAAAAGAGCGTGGACCCAAATTGTTCCCATATGTCCTGCAGGGCAACCCACTGTATGAAGATACAAATGTATTGTAATATAAGGTTTTAGGTCTTGAAAGTATAAAGTATCATAGCATCAGGTGCAGAATATAATAATGAACAAGGTCTAAAATAATGGCGTTAGCACTGTCCTAAATAATGGCATTGGTATTGTCATAAAAACATGAAGTTGGATAAGCCTGAGGTGTCCCGCAGAGCAAAGAGAAAAAGGAGGGTACAGGGTGGGGGAGTGAATGAAGGAGAAAAGGGAGAGAGGGGACAGGAGAAGGTGGAGTGAGGAAGTGAAGTGAGGAAGAACAGAAAAAAGAAGAAAGAAAAGAAAAAAGGGGAAACAAGACCAAGAGGGAGGGAAGAAAGGGAAAGTGGGGAAGTGCAGGAAGATGAAGCACAGTGAGATAGGGAGACAAGATATTAGTGGTAAAGTGAACTGAACTACTAGTGGTTCCATGTGAAAGAAAGAAGGGAGTGAAAAAAGTGTGGATCTGGGGGGTCAATCAGACACTTAAGTGAGCATGTGGAGATAAGTACACTGGGGATTAAAAGTATACATGTGAAGATAAAAGCAAAATGCCTACCGATGTAGTGGAGTGTCCCAGCTGAGTGTTGGAGAGGAGTGATAGCGAAAAAGTTTGCCATGCTGACACCACCCATCCTTATACCCAGACATCCGCCGAGTTCTCCGCCCCTAGCGTCATGCGTAGGCTGGGGCAGAGGGGATCGCAATGCGCTCGCCTCACAGAGGCAGGCGCCCGCGATCCCTGGCCACCGCCTGGATGACACGTCCCGCCCATCAGGGAGGGGGATGCCGCTGGATTGCGGGCTTCCCCAAGTGGGCGTGGAGAGGCATGACGCCGATGCACTGGTGGCCCCGCCCCTCCGGAAGACCAGAGAGACGGGGACAGCTGGGGAAATGAATCCCCATTTGTGCATCGCAGCTCCCAGAGGATAAACCAGACCGCCCGGCCCAACAGGGGCGCAGTGGAGGAGCCAGGTCCTGCAGGTACATGGTCAACATAAATGTGATAGTAAAAAAATTATACCAGCATGTCATTAAAGTTCAATAATGACAAGATCACTGTAACCCATATGAGATCTAGGATCAGCATCAGATAAAAGGGCATTATGGTGTCTTCCACCTGGGTACAAATAACAAAGGAAATCTGAAAACTGACCCCTAACATAAAACACCTCCATCCCTAATATCAAAGAAAAAGAAAATAAAGTTGGCCCACGGGACTTTAAATGAGGTGCAAATGGTGATCAAAGGGTAGACAGGTATAACAGTACAAATATTTTATTGAAAACAACATAATCTATAATAGGACATGGGTATGGGTAAAAGGTTTATAAAACAGCAACATTGCATAATAATCTTAAAACACAGCCATAATATAATAGTAATACATGTAGTACAGGATTTTTTTAATAACAAAAAGTGAAAAATATCATTTTTTTTTTCAAAATTTTCGGTCTTTTTCCGTTTGTAGCACAAAAAATAAAAATGGCAGAGGTGATCAAATACCATCAAAAGAAAGCTCGATTTGTGGGAAGAAAAGGACGCAAATTTTGTTTGGGTACAGCAATGCATGACCGCGCAATTAGCAGTTAAAGCGACGCAGTGCAAAATTGTAAAAAGTGCTCTGGTCAGGAAGGGGGTAAATCCTTCCGGGGCTTAAGTGGTTAAGCAGGCAGGTTATTTAGTTAGTGGCAGTGTATTTGAAAATATATATATATATATATTATGGGGACAGAAAGTATTCAGACCCCCTTAAATTTTTCACTCTGTTATATTGCAGCCATTTGCTAAAATCATTTTTTTTTTTTCCTCATTAATGTACACACAGCACCCCATATTGACACAAAAACCCAGAATTGGTAACCATTTTGCAGATTTATTAAAAAAAAGAAAAACTGAAATATCACATGGTCCTAAGTATTCAGACCCTTTGCTCAGTATTTAGTAGAAGCACCCTTTTGATCTAATACAGCCATGAGTCTTTTTGGGAAAGATGCAACAAGTTTTTCACACCTGGATTTGGGGATCCTCTGCCATTCCTCCTTGCAGATCCTCTCCAGTTCTGTCAGGTTGAATGGTAAACGTTGGTGTACAGCCATTTTTAGGTCTCTCCAGAGATGCTCAATTGGGTTTAAGTCAGGGCTCTGGCTGGGCCATTCAAGAACAGTTACGGGGTTGTTGTGAAGCCACTCCTTCGTTATTTTAGCTGTGTGCTTAGGGTCATTGTCTTGTTGGAAGGTAAACCTTCGGCCCAGACTGAGGTCCTGAGCACTCTGGAGAAGGTTTTCGTCCATGATATCCCTGTACTTGGCCGCATTCGTCTTTACCTCGATTGTAACCAGTCGTCCTACCCCTGCAGCTGAAAAAAATCCCCACAGCATGATGCTGCCACCACCATGCTTCACTGTTGGGACTGTATTGGACAGGTGATGAGCAGTGCCTGGTTTTATCCACACATACCGCTTAGAATTAAGGCCAAAAAGTTCTATCTTGGTCGGTCTCATCAGACCAAAGAATCTTATTTCTCACCATCTTGGAGTCCTTCAGGTGTTTTTTAGCAAACTTCATGCGGGCTTTCATGTGTCTTGCACTGAGGAGAGGCTTCCGTCGGGCCACTCTGCCATAAAGCCCCGACTGGTGGAGGGCTGCAGTGATGGTTGACTTTCTACAACTTTCTCCCATCTCCCAACTGCATCTGTGGAGCTCAGCCACAGTGATCTTTGGGTTCTGCTTTACCTCTCTCACCAAGGCTCTTCTCCCCCGATAGCTCAGTTTGGCCGGACGGCCAGCTCTAGAAAGGGTTCTGGTCGTCCCAAACGTCTTTGATTTAAGGATTATGGAGGCCACTGTGCCCTTAGGAACCTTAAGTGCAGCAGAATTTTTTTTGTAACCTTGGCCAGATCTGTGCCTTGCCACAATTCTGTCTGAGCTCTTCAGGCAGTTCCTTTGACCTCCTGATTCTCATTTGCTCTGACATGCACTGTGAGCTGTAAGGTCTTATATAGACAGGTGTGTGGCTTTCCTAAACAAGTCCAATCAGTATAATCAAACACAGCTGGACTCAAATGAAGGGGTAGAACCATCTCAAGGATGATCAGAAGAAATAGACAGCACCTGAGTTAAATATATGAGTGTCACAGCAAAGGGTCTGAATACTTAGGACCATGTGATATTTCAGTTTTTCTTTTTTTTAATAAATCTGCAAAAATGTCAACAATTCTGTGTTTTTCTGTTAATATGGGGTGCTGTGTGTACATTTAATGAGGAAAAAAATTAACTTAAATGATTTTAGCAAATGGCTGCAATATAACAAAGAGTGAAAAATTTAAGGGGGTCTGAATACTTTCCGTCCCGACTGTGTGTGTATGTGTATGTGTATATGTATGTGTGTATATATATATATATTTCACACACACACAGTCTAGTATGTGTATATATTGTAGAGGGTCAGCTCTCTCCCCTTCTCAAAAACCGAAGTCCTGGGAGTTTTTGCAGAGGAATCGAGACATTTTCTTCAAACCTGCCAGGCGTAACCTCGGTAATTGAACATAATGGCGTTCAAGTAAACCTCAAACCCTACCGCATACCCGAAGCTCGCTGGAATATTGTCTCGGCCGAGCTTAAGAGTATGTTGGACCTTGGGATCATTGAGGAGTCTTCAAGTAGCTGGTCCAGCCCTATAGCCCTTGTACCCAAGCCAAATGCAACCTGGCGGTTCTGCAATGAAATGAAGTCTCCAAGCCAGACGCATATCCCATGCCCCGGGTGGATGAGTTAAATGGAGAGATTAGGACCGGCCCGCTACATCACCACTCTTGACTTGCCCAAGGGATACTGGCAGATCCCGCTTTCCCTAGAGGCTAAAAAAAAAAAAAACTGCATTTGCCACACCAGAGGGGTTATGGCAGTATGCCCGAATGCCGTTTGGGTTACATGGGGACCCAGCCACTTTCCAGAGGGCCATGGACTTCGTCCTGAGACCTCATAAGGAATTCTCAGGAGCCTATCTTGATGACATTGTCATCTTTAGTCAGGACTGGGAGAGTCACCTACCGAAGGTCCAGTTGGTCTTGGATGCACTCCGAAGGGCGGGGTTCACAGTGAACCCGGAAAAGAGCAAGGTTGGGTTGGAGGAGGTCCGCTTCCTGAGGTATGTTGTAGGCAGGGGCATGATTAAACCCCAACTAAACAAGGTGGAGGCTATTCAGAAATGGTCCCATCCACTCACAAATAAACAAGTGCGTTATTTCCTTGGCATTGTGGGCTGTTATAGGAGGTTTTGTCAGTCTAGCAGAGCCTCTGACTGATCTCACCAAGGGAAAAAAACGCAACTGTTGTTCAGTGGAGTGCAGAGGCAGCATTCTGCCGGTTGAAGCAAGCTTTGTGCCAGGAACCAGTGTTGGTAGCTCCCGACTTCCAAAAAGAGTTCCTGGTACAAACAGATGCCTCAAAGTTGGGTCTGGGTGCAGTACTGTCCCAGATGATTGGGGGGGATGAGCACCTCGTTGTGTACTTGAGCCGGAATCTCACGCCAGCTGAGAGGAATTGTTCCATTGTGGAAAGGGAGTGTCTCGCAATAAAATGGGCTTTGGAGACACTCCGCTACTACTTGTTGGGCCGTCCCTTCAAGTTAGTTTCAGATCATGTGCCCCTTACGTGGATAGCCCAAAATAAAGATGAAAACTCCAGAATCACCCGGTGGTTCCTTGCTCTAGAGGACTTCAGGTTTGTAGTGGTACATAGACCAGGAAAGGTACATCAGAATGCGGATGCCCTGGATTTGTGGTGTCCAGACCCCTGGCCTGGTACAGAGGTGGGGGGATATGTAGAGTGTCAGCCTGGGGCAAGGTTAAGAAGGGGTTAATCGAAGAGGGCAGGTACTTCCCCCTTCAGACCTGCTTATTGTCAGCTGGGCTAAAAGTGTTAGGAGCTGTTTAAGTAGGAGAGAAGAGACACAGCAGCACGCTGTGTGAAAAGGTCCATTGCTGGATGGTGTACCTGCTGGGTGAGCTTAACCACACAAAGACTATAGCTCTGATTGGAGCCAAGAATTATTACCTGTAACCCTGTGTGCTGCTGAACTGTGAGCGGTACCTGTGTGCACAACAAAGTCTGTCTTGTCTTATGTTTGTTTTTGCCATTTTGCTGAATAAAGCCACTTTTATTTTCCTGGACTGTCTCTGAGCCAGCTGTTCACCCCTATGATCCCCTACAATATATAGTGCAGCCATTGTACAGTTTATAATACAGTGCAGGCGATATACACTGTATATATTACAGTGTGTACAGTACACACTTCAGGTGCTGTACACAGTATATAATACAGTGCAGCCATTGTACAGTTTCTAATACAGTGCAGGCAGTGTGTACATTTTCTAATACACTTTAGGCAGTGTATTAAAATATATATAGGAAGGCCAGTATGGTGGCCTGAAATTATGGGAGGAGCCCGTAGGGTATTTAACCAGACCATCCACAATGGTCAGTACCATTTCCAGTGCGCGGTACCGCACATCACGGGGGTGACTCTTCCCAGCTCAACTCGTATTCGGCAGTCTGTGCATTCAATCGCAGGTGCACTTCGGCTTCTTCATTTGTGGTCTTCATCAGCAGTTCCCGCTCACGGTCGCAGGTAGTATCCGAACCTTTTCGTATCATGTGCGATCTTGCGGTTTATTATGCTTCCTATTCTGCACCCCTTTCGTGAAAAAACCTGCCTCTGAGTTGTCGCTCATGTCCCGACATCATTCGGCACAGGCGTAGTACATTCGTAAAGTTCCTTCTGCCAAACATATGATTCATTCGTAGATCCAAGCCTCCGAGTCGCTGTCGTTCTCGATATCGATCGCCATAGGCTTCACTGGTTGTAAAATTAATTGTCCTTGGGGTTGTCATCTCATCCATTTGGAGATGAGCATGTATTGTTTGTATGGGTTTCTGTGGCTGATTGAGCTGTAATTAAACCCACCCGGTGCCTTCTCTGCACTTGATTAGCCTGGGGGGATGGGTGGTTGGTAGGTGTTCGGTTTCACAGTAAGGGATGGCATACACTCTACAACCAATTTGTATCAGATACTCCTTACTACCGATCTATATCGGATTCATTTCATACGTTTTACAAACTGATTCGTATCAGATGCATTGCAGAGGCCGACTCTGCCAACTTACTGCGTGTCCATGTCCTTCGAGATCGGTCATAGGTTTTCATCGATTGTCCCACGCTCGCTGTCGCAGGTAGGACTTGTTACCTTCTACCGAACTGTTGCTTTATGTTCCCCTTCGTAAACTGCCTACGGCTTCGTAGGTCTTACTCGGTTATTCGCACGCATTCGTACTTACTGCCTTTCTCTGTTCCTCATTCGAGCCCAGTCGCATCCGCAATGTTACGACTCATGGCAGCCTCCACTCGACACCATTGGTATCTTACCAACTAGGCGGTAAGAACCGTACGAATAAGCACAAGCCACCTTCGGAACAAGTCGCTTACGACGCAGGGTCTCGAACCTGCGTCCCACACACCACACCCCTACTAAACCCCCACTTCACCTACTGACCCCCTACGGAAAACACACACTTCCCCTAACTGACCCCCTACACCTCTTACTGAATACCAAACACACGTCAACAGCCAATCCGAATCTAGGTGCAACATCGGCCCTATGATTCGGATCCTCAGCAATCGCAAGCCCCTTCAACCACTAACACCGTCAGCCGATCCAAGTCCAGTTGTATTACTGGTGCAACAATTCAGATCCGGAATACAAGCCCCCTCGTCGCCTTACATCCACAACCGATCCGAATCTAGTCGTATCATCAGTGCAACGATTTGGATCCTCGGCAATACGAACTCCACCAACCAATCCGAGTCCAGTCACAACACCGGCTCAACAATTCGGATCTTTGGCAATACAAACTTCACCAACTGATCCGAGTCCAGTTGCAGCACCGGCTCAATGATTCGGATCCGGCATACAAGCCCCCTCATCACCTTACATCCACAACCAATCCGAATCTAGTTGTATCATCAGCGCAACGATTCGGATCCTCAGCAATACGAACTCCAACTGATCCGAGTCCAGTCGCAGCACCGGCTCAATGATTCTGATCCTCAGCAATACAAACTTCACCAACCGATACAAGTCCAGATGAGGTGCGGGATGAAGTAACTTTGGTGGCGTGTCAGGTGGCGTCTATGTAACATTACAACTGGGGACGGTGACTGTGAATTTACTGGGGCGTAAGAAGCCGTAGAAAGCCAGGTAGATGGCTGCTTGAATGACCAGGCTGGATATTAACCCAAAGGGGAATGTGACAGTATGGTAGACCTGTCTCAGAATATGGCGCTGGTCACAGGTAGGCGTTTACTATTGATTTGGAGTTGTTGCCTGTGACTACCGCGCAGGATGTTCTTGACCGCATGGGCGACAAACAAAGATGGTTTGGTAGGATCTTGTAAGGAGATGCTGGATGCCAGCTAAGTAGAGTCTAATGGTATTGTGTGACAATGCCAACTGTGTGGCAGCATGATATGAAGGCCAGGATGTGATGGAGATCTCCTGATGGTGCCCCAGGGTTTGAGGCTTTGAGGCTAGGAACCTGTCATAGATCTTCCAGGCAGTACGGTAGGCCTTCAGGGTGTTGTGAGATAATGATAGATTAATAAGGCAAGTAGCATTGTAAAAGTGTTGTTTTAATCCTAGGTTATCTATGACCAACGTGGGATAAGAAACATGGTCGAGTCAGTTCCAGGTTCCTGCGAAAAGAATGACGCAAAGCTAAAACTGGTAGTGCGTCGGCCAGAGTATTGCATTTGCCTGGGATGTAGATGCAGAGGACATTAAATTGGTGCTGTGGGAATAGTTGCACCAGGAAGGCCATGATTGCCAGCGACTTGGACCTGCTTTTATTTATAATACTAGCTGTGGCTTGGTTGTCTGTGGCAAATTACAC
Source organism: Lithobates clamitans (assembly GCA_037952925.1). Taxonomy (NCBI): domain Eukaryota; kingdom Metazoa; phylum Chordata; class Amphibia; order Anura; family Ranidae; genus Lithobates; species Lithobates clamitans. Next base: position 2,437,792 of record JBBGZY010001272.1, on the reverse strand, counting down.
TGTTTGTCCTGCCCAGTTGCTGCCCCAGACTTGATTCTACAACAATGGGGTAGAGTTCTAACAAAGAGGAGGACTAACTGAACCCGGGAATCAAGAGGATTTCTGACGTCTCATCATCAGCGCAACGATTCGGATCCTCGGCAATACGAACTCCACCAACGATCCGAATCCATTTGTAGCACCAGCTCAACGATTTGGATCCTTGGCAATACAACTTCACCGACCGATCTCTCACAAACAAACCCCACCGGTGCTCACACCCCAGCCCGGTTCGAACTAGTTGCATCGGCGTTTACGAATACAGTGCAACTTAGGATTCAGATCCCCAGCCTTACATTTATCAAAGCATTAACATTCACATCTCACTCCATCTATTTGTACAATGTTGCACACGGTCATTCCTGCATACTTATATGTAGGGCTGGTAGATTTGCGATCTACCATCTAATAGGTAAATTTAGTACTTTGTTCGTTAGGAAAGTTAGATTTGCCTCTGTTCCAGCTTGGCTGACGTTGTGTGTGTTTCCATACTGAGCCGGTGGGTGTCGCTGTTACCACTGGCTAGTGTTGGAAAGGCAATGTGTCAAAGCGTATGGGTGCTCCTCTGTCCCGGAGACGGCTCGGTGGAGGTGATCCTCCGAGTTGCATTCTGGGAGAGGGTTTTTTTGAGACAGACGTCATATTTTGGGGTTCGTTTTACAGCCACCTGCTGGCCCTCCTGGCCGACAGGTATGCGTTAGAGTGCTGTCTCATGGTCCCTGCTCCGGAGGCCCGCGTCACTGCGGCGCATGGGTGGGCCCAGAGGCTTGTCTGGGGCCTACCACTGCAGCCGAGGAATGGTCCTGAGCTGTCTATCCAGAGGGAAGAAGCTGGACAACTGAGGAGATCCCAGGGGAGGACCCGTCATGGAAGGATCACGCAGAGTGCTGGTCTGGAGAGAGGCCTGGTGACTCGGTTGGAGGACGTATCCTAGGATAACTTCACAGCATAGTGTTGCCGGGTTGGCTTAAAGGTTCAAGCACTGTGATTGACATTCACTACAAAAACCAATACATCCTGTGGCCGAGGATAGTATGGGTTCATGCCAAGCAAGTCTGTAGCAGAGACTTTTGTTCGTGCTACGTACTGGCTGCTAGACAAGTGAGAGAGGCCTATCCAGGCGAGCAAAGATTGTGTCCCACGAGGGGAGCGCATTCCACTGTAATCAACTCCAAAGGACATTTGTCAAGAATCCTACAGAAAGGGTATTTGAGCTTTCCCTGCAGTTTCCCTTCTGCCTCTTTCCTGCTACTTCTTTCGTTAATTGTTCAACAAAGCATTGAAAACTTACTCAAGTGTCGGTGCTCATCGTCCGGAGGTAAACTCAACGGAACCCTAGACCCGGTGCCGGTGAAACAGAGGGAAGGAGAGTGAAGGTAACAAGCCCGCTTAAACCAGCAGCTCCACTGAGAGTTATTGCTACATATAATTCTGCTAACTTTGTTTTTCACCTTTCAAATAAGGCTGCTTCCTTGCAATCGCTTCAAGCATTTCAGCAAGTGGCTCAAACCGCCACTCATCTACAGTAGCAACACTGCTGCTCATCATTTTATCTGTCGCTTTCCGCTTTTAGGTCAGTTAGACTACCAGTTGGTCCACCCTGCACCAGGTTTGAACAGTATCTCCCGAAAAAAAAAAAAAACACACATTGTCGAGGGCTTGCATCTTCACCAGGGGGCCAGCTTTGCCCTGAACAGCTCTTTGCAATCCCCCTTGTCGAAACCAAATTCCTATGTCACCTTACTACAGGTTCCCGGTCAACTCAGTCCTCGACCTCAACCAAATCTTCAATACTAGGGCATCAAGTCAGGTGCATAGTTCAAAGGGATCCCCCTTGCTTTTCTCTTACACACTCTTTTCAATCTTAGTTTATTTCAAAATAAAGAAAAATATAACAGAAGTAAAGTACTTTACAGTATAATATTACATACATTATACCTAGGATGAAGAGGTAAACCTGCACCATACATGAACAGGAGTAAACACTTTTACATATAGCCTCTGGTGAAATACTGAAATATCATATTGGATATAGAATCCTTTGATACAAAAGAATAATAGTAATATGCGTGCGAGGACCAACATATATTAACCCTTGTGGTATCACGGGTTAGTGTTATCAGAAGGTATCTCCTATGCAGGCTGGAACGCTGTAGGGATCATTTATTCACTCATTATAAATATTCAGGTCATTGAACTATTCTGAGCATATGATCTTTATTGGTATGTTGGGGTGATTGGTTCAGTAAATAGAGAAAGAGACAGAGAGGGAGATGAGGATGATAATGTGTAGAAGAATAGAAGATGATAGCGGAGGTGATACGCACCCCAGCATGGCTAATCGGTGGGTAAGGATGGGGCATCCCTGACCCATAAAGAGAAGTCATCGGAGTATCGAAACATTGACCAAGAGGTCCAGATGGTGGAGAACTGTTCCTCCTTTCCCGCTTCCTGCGCCAACAGGCGCTCCAGATCTCTTATCTGATCTACTTCGACAGCCCAGTCACCCAAGGAAGGCACATCTGTTTTTTTCCATGGGGGATCACTGTCCTAACTGCGGCCAAAAAGTGGCGTAGTATATCTTTTTTAATCAATTTGAGGGGGCCTGGAAGCATAGATAGTAGGGCAATCTCTGGTGTGGGCTTAATTGAGGTCACCATCAGCCTGCCGTATAAAGCAAAGACCCTTTTGCCAAAGTTTCCGAATTGGAGGGCACGCCCACCAGATGTGGAGCATTGTCCCCCTAGAGGATAGGCATCTCCAACAAGTATCTGGCAAAGAAGGGTTAAACCATTGGATAGTCACTGGGCATCTGTACCATCTCGTTAGTAACTTAAACCCTTTTTCTTGAGTCTTAGTTGCCAAAGAAATCCTATGCGTTAGGATAAAGCTTTTTTGCCAATCAACAGGGGAGATGGAGTGTTGTAAATCTGTTTCTCATTTCTGCATATACGTTGGAAGGTCACTGGCAGATACGTTCAGTAGTAAGGAATATAACAGTGATACTACATGTTTTGGCGGTCTGGTTGTAAGAGCAGCTCATCGAAGTCTGATAGGTCATCTAAGATCTCTGAGATGGAAGGGAAAGTATGTATATATGACATTATTTGACCCCTTTGAAACCACATTGTTGGGGGGCCCCAAGTCCGTCTGGGAGGGTATGTCAATTCTCAAAGAAGGGTCAGCGCGTAGAACCTGTGCTAAACGTCTCTGATTATCCCTATTCCAGGGTCCGAATCTCCACTTACCCTCAGCCGGGGGGAAGGCCGGAGTCCCAAAGAAAGGGGTCATTGGGCCCTGAGGTTTAGATAATTTACTCTTCAAGATCAGGCAGTCCCATATCTGGAGAGTTTGACGAGTAAGAGCAGTAGAGAGTGTACTATCCTTACACCTAACCGCAGGGGTCCACGGCAGGGTGCAAAGGTCAATGTCTCTCCAATTGAACCCAGAGTTTGGAGGAAGGATGGTGAAACAAATCCACTATACGTATGAGTACCGCTGCCTTATGGTATGTAGAGGCATCTGGGACCCCAGCTCACCCCGGGCTTTCGGGAGAATCATTGTGTCGTACTTTGTCCTGGGGCGGTTTCCCTGCCATATAAATTTGGAGAAAATCTGACGAAGCCTTTTGAAGAACGAAGTGGGAATATGAATAGGAATGGTTTAAAAAAGGTATAGGAATTGGGGGAGAACATCCATCTTCAAAACATTCACCCTACCCAACCAAGAGAGCTGTTTAGATGCGTATGTGGCCAAGTCTGCTTGTGTTCTAAGAAGTAGAGGGGTAAAGTTGCTGGAGAATAGTTGGGATGCGTCTGTTTGGATATGGATTCCTAGATAACGAATAGATGTGGAGCCTGTCTTAAAAGGGAAGGAAGACACAATCTGTTGGAGAGCCGCTTCTGGGAGTGAAATATTGAGGATTTCCGACTTACTATGATTAACTTTAAAGTTACTAACATCTCCATATCTCCAAAACTCCTGTACAATGGAAGGCAGGGAAACTTGCGGTTGGGTTACAAATATAAGTAAGTCATCTGCAAATAGGGCAATTTTTAATATGTATAGGGCCTATACTAATACCATGGATAGCCGGGTTGTTTCTAAGGGCAATGGCCAGGTGTTCCATGACAAGAACATAGAGAATGGGGGACAAGGGGCACCCCTGCCACGTTCCATTGTGAATAGTAAATCTCGGAGATAGGAACTGTTTAGTCTTAACCTAGCGGAGGGAGATGTATAAAGGGACATTATTCTAGAGACCATGTTTTGGCCTAGACCTAATTGTTGCAGTGATAGGCGGAGGAATTGCCAGTCAACGCGGTCGAAGGCCTTCTCTGTGTCAACTGTGAGAAGGCACAATGGGATATTGTGGGCCCTAGCATAATCCGCAATGAGAAGTGTTTTCAGGGTGTTATCTTGCGCCTCTCTTCCACTCACAAAGCCAACCTGATCTAGGTGTATTAAGCGTTAAGGGTAACAATGGTTGTAATCTATTAGCTAGCACCTTCGCATACACCTTCAGGTCTACCCCTATCAATGAAATGGGTCGGTAATTAGCACAAATAGTCAAATCTTTGTCTGGTTTTGGTATAAGGGTGATATGTGCCTAAGGAGGGGAGCAAATTGTTTATAGAATTTTTTGGAGTGAAGCCATCAGGGCCCGGGCTTTTACCAGATGGGGTAGAGACAATGGCGTGGGCAACCTCGTCTTCCGAGATCGGAGCTTCCAGATCCTCTATCGCTTCGTCATCTAGAGTAGGTAGTGCATTTTGTGCAATATATGAGGGTTGTGTTTCCGCAGCAGTATAGAGAGGCTCATTGGGGCGGGCTGTAGGTATGTTATAGAGGGATTGATAGAAGTCTCGGAACACCCGTCCCAATTAAGAAGATGATGAGACAGTTTTCCCATAGTTGTCCCGTATGTGAGGTATAAAGGTGTTAGGTTGTTTGGTATGCAGAGTACGAGCCAGCGATCTACCACATTTATCCCGAAATTTATATTGATGGAAGGCTAGTTTGTCCGCAAATGTACGGGCTGATGCCTCATATAATTCCCTAAGCTGAGTAGGAGTGGAAGAAATCTCCGCAAGCACCTCCACTGTCGGGGAGCGCTTATGAGCAGTTTCTAACGTCCTAAATTTGTGTATCGCCGTAGCTATCGCAGCCGAGCGTTCTTTTTTCAAGCAGGCACCCAGTTGAATAAAACTACCTCTTAAAACCGCCTTTAATGCCTCCCATTTAATGGGTGGGGAAGTGTCATCAGAGGCGTGGTCCGTAAAAAAGTTTGATATAATCTCCGCTATCTGTGTATCAGTTCAGGGTAAGATGGTGAAAAAAAGTGAGATGCAAAGGAAGGGGGAATAAGAGAAGAACGTGAGGATGATAAAAGAAGTAAGGTATAAATGAAAAGACACCTAAGAAGATGTGTCTGGAAAGCTAATGTGTTCGCTAATGCAAAACACTGCGTGATATATCACGCTTTAGGCACAAACAGTGCCTGTCCTACTGCGGGGGAAAGGTCAAAATGAATGGACCTGAGCCACGATCCCGACAGTGAAACAGGCATGTACATAGTATATGCGGCACACTTAATAGTTATAACGTATGTGGGGCATAAGGCAGCTTAACAACAACAGATGATAACAGTCAACTAACTATGTGCATTGGGTTCAAGTAATTAACCTGAGAGTATATATAAAAAAAAAAAAAAAAATAATTATATTGAGTCCCACTGGCAAAAAGGTCATCTAGCCCGTACAATAATACGAGTATAGGGAGGATAGGAGGCGCGGGGGATCCACCCGAGGGGGCAACCAGCCGCCCCATATGAGACGCCTGTTGAACCTGTATCTCCTGTAACAGAGATTGATCGGAAGGAAGCAGCATGGCGATGGAGACAGGGGCGTGACCTGGATGTTGAGGTGAGAGGCGAGAGAGGACGCCGTGACTGAGTTCAGCCCTCTCCCCTCGCTCCGTACCCAGCGTCTGACAGTGCGGGACCCAGGAGACTGCCCGGAGCACCTAATCAGGCTACCACGGATGTGAACGCAGCGGGACTGCTACACGGAGCTGCACGGAGCTTAATCGTACAGGAAATACATCGGCAGCGCCTGTTCCTGTGAGAGAGGAGGGCGCTGACACCTGGGATCGAGCTGCGCTGTGCGGTGATGGAAACCCCTGGAAGGGGCTAAGTGGCCTCTCGTCCGGAGCACTGGAGGGGTAAGACACTGGCTGTGTGTGCACCCACAGTATAAAAGCCCTGCTGCAGAGAGACACTATTATCGATACCCCGGTAAGGGGACTGCGGCTATATAGGCCCGGACTACAGGGCAGAGGGCTAGCGCGGTGTATTGGCAAAACAGCTAATTATTAGGACACCATCAGAAATGTCCAGGAAGAAGGGGATGGAGGATGGGCCAGTCCAGCAAGGGACAGGGGGTCTCGGAACCCGCAGCGCTAAGGAGAAGGGAAACCAAGTAGCCACCAAACTAGAGCGCTTTGCGCACACCCCAAATCAAACCCCCAACAAACCCAGCAACCCAGGAGGGGGCCAGCAGCAGGTGGGACATCCTGGGAGGAGAAGCCAGACCCAGGAAAATGGGACTTTGATAGCTCCATCATCAGCTATTCCACTCGCAGGCTCAGCCTCAAGAGGAATCCTGGATAAACAACAAAATCTGGGCCTAGAAGGGGCGATAGGGGGGGACCAGGGCAGTTCAGGGGAGAGAGAGCCATCCCTGCAAGATATTCTTACAGCTGTTAATACCTGCAAGCAATCAATCACCGAGCTGTCTGAGCAATTTAAAAGTATTAGAGATGAACTGCTTGTGGTTAAAGGGGAAATACGCACGGTTTGTACCCGCACAACAGCACTTGAGGAGAGATGTAGCCAAATGGAGGATGATGTGTACCCACTAAAGCAAGAGGTGGCACTCATGAAAATCCAACTAAGGGATTGCTTACAGAAAATGGACAGTATGGAGAACAGGCTACGCAGAGAGAACCTGAGGGTGCTTGGGCTCCCAGAAGGCTGTGAGGGGAACAACCCCATTCAATTCATGGAGGACTGGCTGAGGGAGAAGTTCGGCAGGGACTCATTTTCTGCTACATTTGCTATCGAGCGGGCACATAGAATAGGTCCCAAGACCCTAGCACCAGGAGGCCACCCTAGACCCTTTATTTTTAAGCTTTTGTGTTTCCGGGACAAAGTCACTATTTTACAGAAGGCAAGAGAGTTAAGGAACATCCAGCACAATGGAGTTAGGATTTCAATTTACCCAGACTTCTCCCCTGAGCTGCAGAGGCAAAGAGCCAAATTCGGAGATTGTAAGCGCAAGCTTCAGCAACTCAAAATTAATTATGCGCTGTTGTTCCCGGCGCGACTGCGTGTCTCGGCTCTGGGAGAAGTTAGGTTTTTTTCTACCCCCAATGAAGTGTCAGCTTGGCTAGAGGACATTGAGGAAAGAATTAAGAGAGGAGAGGGAAGTTGAGTGCTGTTTGGAATTATCTCCTGTTTTTTCTTTTTTTTTCTCTGGAATTTTTATTGTATTATTTTTGGGTCGTTTTCTCACTGGACTTTTTTTTTTTTTTTTTTTCTATTTGATGTGATAAATGGGGAGCGGAGTGGGGGAGGGGGGAGGGGGGGATTAAGTAAATAGTAATATAATGTATTTATAGAGAAAAATGCACAATCTATGTATAAGGTAATAGCACAAAAATGCATGTTTCTGCCCCCTTTTTTTCTTTTTTTTTTTTTTTTTTTTGTGTGTGTGTTTTGTATTCCCAGGGGGACTAAGTAGATAGTAATAAATAGTAATATAATATATTTATAGAGTAAAAACGCACAAATTACGCACAAGGCAATGGCACAAAATACGTTTTTTTTTTGTTTTTTTTTGGGATTAAGTAAATAGTAATATAATGTATCTATAGAGAAAAATGCACAATGTATGCACAAGGTAATAGCACAAAATACATGTTTGTTGTGTTTTTTTTTGTTTTTTTTTTGTTTTTTTCCCAAGAGGGGGAAAGTCCCCCCCTACTGGATTTAGTCCATGGTTTTTTTTCTTTTTTGTTCTTAAACCTCAAAAAGTTTTTCGAAGGTCACAATAGAAGCCCGAGGGTTAGGCCCCAAAGTGGGCGTGGGGGTGGAATGGGGGAGGGAGGGTGGGGGGGTGGGGAGGAGGGGGGGTGTTGGGAGGAAAAGGGGGAATGGGGGATGGGGGGTGGGGGGAAGAGGCATGTACATAACCAGAGGTGGAGGTTGGGGAGTGTTGTGAGTGGATATGAGTGGATTCAGGTTGTTAGATTAATGGGGTGGGTAAATGATAGGGAGATATACTACGTGCCCCCTTATTGCATTTATAATGAGAGATTAGTCCTGATAGGGGATCAAAATATCATAACGGTACCAGATAGAAGGGTCCAGGAGCGTTAAAGGAGGGAGGGGTAAAATTCCAGATACGGGTAAAAGGATCAATATATGCTCATGGAATGTAAGAGGAGTAAAAGACAAGCTTAAAAAACAAATCATTTTTTCAATAGCCAAAAAGGGGAACGTCAAGATACTCTGCCTGCAGGAGACGCATCTGGTGAAGGATACATGTGAAACTTTGAGCAACAAACAGTTCCGGACGCAGTTTCACTCTACCCACTCATCATACTCGAGAGGGGTGAGTGTACTGATAAGTACGGAGCTGGCCTTCTCCTGCCGGCAGAGCAGGGTAGACGAAAGGGGAAGGTATATTTTCCTCTCCTGTTCAATAGAAAATAGAAGATATATACTGGCGAATGTGTATATCCCCCCCCATTTTGCACAGAGGTAATGGAGGATTTAGCCAGGTTTGTAGCAGACTTCCCTGGGACACCGGTAATAGCATTGGGAGATTTCAACATGACGATGAATGGGAGCATAGACAGATTCCCGCCAAAGCCTGGAGTGGGAGAGGCCAACAGGAGTCCCCTTCTTCAGTATTGTGATGAACTAGGACTGGTAGATATCTGGAGAAGGAGGCATCCTGGAGAGAGGCAGTATTCGTGTCACTCCAGGACTCACGCCACCCTGTCTAGAATTGATCTCGTACTAGGGAATGAGGAGGCACTAAATGTAGTGGAAGAGATAGTATATGAGCCAAGAGGCATTTCGGACCACACCCCAATTATTGCCTCCGTGAGAGTGGGGGGATAGTATGGCAGGGGGAGCTGGAAGATTAATCCCTTTTGGCTCGAACTTATAGGAGAGGAGGAGAAAATGAAAAATTCAGAATATATTAGTATAAACCTAGGATCGGCTTCACTTGGGGTGGTCTGGGACTCCTTGAAGGCACATATCCGAGGAGCTTTAATCCAGAGAATAGCGCATGTCAAAAAACAATCGCAAGCTGTTGAAATGGAAGCTAAAGAGAATGCAAGACTGTCAGAGGCGCACTTTGTAGCAACACCATCCCAAGTCAACCACGAGTGTTGGGTGAGGAGGCAAGAAGAGTACAGCAGGGTGCTTCGGGAGAAGGCAGAAAAGATAGGATCCTTTCAGAGACGGAGCTTTTTTGGAGAGGGGGAGAAGATAGGGAAAGCTCTGTCTCTGATAATCAAGGCAAACGGCCCCCCGAGTGCAGTACCGGCAATTATAGGGAGGGAAGGAGAGATAAGAAAAAACACTCCGGATATAGTAAATGAATTTAAAATGTACTTTGAGAAGTTATATAGTTCCTCCAGGGTAAATGTAGAGGGGGAAATGCAGAGTTTCTTTGAGGGGCTGGAGATAACCCCGGTATCAGAGGTAGATCGGGAAATGTTGGATGCCCCACTGACTCTTAAGGAACTGCAGAGTGCGGTTGGAGATATGGCGGCTCAAAAATCCCCAGGCCTGGATGGCCTGCCTATAGAATTATATAAAAAATATGGGGAGGTACTGTTACCCTTATTGCTGAAAGTATTCAATGGGGCTAAGGAAGAGGGGGCTTTGCCCCCCTCCATGGCAGAAGCCATAGTAATACTTCTGTTAAAAGAAGGGAAGAACCCAATAGATATGTCCTCATACAGGCCCATATCGCTTCTGTGCTCGGATGTGAAGATCCTTGCCAAAAGTAATGGCTGCAAGGCTTAACAAAATAATTCCTAAACTAATACACCCGGATCAGTCTGGGTTTATCCCAAACAGATCCACAAGCACCAATATAAGGCGGGTATATCTCAATATGCAAATCCCCATAGAAAATAGCGGTAGGAGAGCAATTCTCTCACTAGACACAGCCAAGGCCTTCGATTCCCTGGAATGGCATTACCTATGGAAGGTACTAGCGGAATATCAGCTTGGCCCCGGGTTTGCTCGGTGGCTAAGACTGCTGTATAGCGAGCCAAGGGCCAAGGTAAAAATCAACGGGCAATGCTCGGAGGGGTTTCAGCTGAGCAGGGGCACAAGACAGGGGTGTCCTTTGTCCCCCCTGCTCTTCGCACTGGCAATTGAACCCTTGGCAGTGGCTCTAAGGATGGCACAGGGCATACAGGGATTCAAGAGGAAGAGAGGGGTGGATAAAGTGGCCTTGTATGCCGATGATATTTTATTATTTTTGGCGGACACGCAGGAGTCACTGGAAACAGCTATGAGGATAGTGAGGGAGTTCGGAAATTTTTCTGGGCTGTTAATCAACTGGGAGAAATCAGTGATTTTGCCCATTGATACCCTGTGTGAGCCTCTCCCACATCAGGCATCCCAGGTCCAAGTGGTTAGGCATATGAAATATCTGGGGATTAATATTACCAGAGACCCAAGCCAGTATATATCTGGAAACCTAGTCCCACTGATGAAGAAACTTAAACAGAAGTGTCAAGTATGGAGACGTTTACCCCTCTCGGTCGCCGGGCGCTGCAATCTGATTAAAATGGTCTGGCTACCTCAAATTTTATATGTTATGCAGAATTCTCCTGTTTGGATTCCCAAGCACTAGTTCAAAAAACTGGACAGTATATTTAGAGAACTTATTTGGAAGGAAGGGGTGGCCAGGATTGGGCTGGAGACGCTACGGCGACCAGAGGAGAAAGGAGGTCTGGCGGTACCAGATCCACGAGGTTACTTCCTGGCAGCCCAACTGCAACAAATGGGAGGTAGTAATAGGCCAGGAAAAGCAGGAGTAGGGGGTAGCATCTTATTGAACGACACCAGACACGATACAGTGGCGGAGGGGTTAGAGGCGGACTCATTCTGTACCAAATGTCCTACTATCCGGTTGATGAGTAGAGTCTGGGCACAGGCTAAAAAAATTCTGGGATATGAGGGTTTTGCGGAATTCTCGCCACTCTGGGATAATAATAGCCTTAACGAGCTTAAGAAAATGGGGCGTGTAGAGGAATGGGATCATATGGGCATTCATTACCTTGTACAGGTATATAGGGCAGAGAGGTTAAAGTCCTTCCAGGAACTGGTAGAGGAGTATGCGATCTCCAACAGGTCATTTTATAAATATTTGCAACTCAGGCACGCCCTGGAGGCACAATTTGGGAAGGAAATGCCAGTGTGGTGTGAAATGACCTTTTTGAGAAGGCTGATCGATGCGGGATCTACAAAGGGTCTGATCTCGGACATGTATAGGTGCTTGAAAGCAGCAGCACAAGAAGGCCGGGTCGAAAATAAAAACAGGGCTAGATGGGAAAAAGATGTGGGCATAATACCTGATGATCAATGGGATCAGGCCTTGGCGCTGGGTCCCAGGGTCACTCTCTCTCCCTCACAAGTGATGTCTCATTTGTATTTGCTACATAGAGCATATTACACACCTCTGAAGCTATTCAAGTGGGGCAGGAGACCTGACGCGAAATGCCAGAGATGCAGAGGGGGGCATGGGGATTTGATCCACATGTTCTGGCGCTGCCCCAAGTTGCATAGATATTGGGAAAGGATAGTGGGGGAAATAAACTTAGTGTTTGGGACATCGCTGAGGGTGGAGGCGGGGGAGTGCCTGCTGGGCTTGAAGGGGGAGGGAGGGATCTCAAAGGATGTGCAGACGGCAAGAGACAGATGCTTGTTCCAGGGAAAAAAGCTTATCGCACGGCATTGGCAGAGGAAGGAGGCCCCAACATTGACAGAATGGGAAAATGCAGTAGGGGAGGTGGTTTGTAGGGAAAAATATATCTATAAGAAAAGGGGTAATTATAAGAAATTTGAGAAAATATGGAAAGCATGGCTGGATTGGGTGAGAGATGGATAAGTGGAGTAAGGAAGGCAGAGGATGAGAGGGATGTAGAATATTTGTGAGGATGCATGAGGGGTGAGGGGAGGAAAAGGGGGGGGGGGGGAATAGGGGGAAATAAAGTAACGTTTTTCATGCTTCCCTTCCAGAGAGGTACAGCGTATAGATATTTTTGAATTGGTATATATCGGATGTAGAGAATTTTATGGGAATACCTGATCTTATTGTGCTGACGATTTCAGTGACAGTCCCTATTTATGTACCCCTTTTCTTCTGCTTTTTGTTCTTTTTTTTTGTATGTGCTGTATTGGATAACTTTTTCAAATAAAAAGAGATTTATTATAATAAAAAAAAAACAGAGATTGATCAAGATTGGGTGCCAAAACTCCCCCCAGGGTAGCATCCCCACCCCGGCCACATACCCCCCATCGCATGTCATATAGGAAGGGGGTGAAAGGGAACAATCTAAAACAAAGCAGAACATCCTGAAAAAAAAAAAAAAAAAAACGTTAGTGTGTATTAGCATGACCTGACGCCCAACAAAATGAGAGTCACAAAGTAACTATAATCTATGACCTCTCCCGAACCCCAGCCAAATAGTAAATTGGCAAAGAGCAGGAAAAGAGCCAATAGATCCGAACCCTATAATCACTACATCCTTTACCAGGCTTACTGGATGACTCAGATGTTCAGTAGGAAAATCACAGTTAAGGGATCTTAGAATATTGCAAACCGCCCACAAATGTAGCAAAGCTGCTGGGATCCCTCAAAAATGTAAATGGCGTAGTAATACAAAACAAGTCATCAGTCTCCAACCAGCTTCTGAGTTAATCTTCTGGGGAGCTAGGTCTTCTTATCCCTGGGCCGGAAGAAGCTGATCTAGACCTAGGACGTCTGCGACGCTGCCGAAGTGGGGCCAAGTCCTGACTGTCGTGATCTATCATATGGAGGGTCCAGCCAGTTCAAGACGTCTACCGGTTCTTGTTCAAGAAAGAGGAAAAAGTTGGGTAGTTGATCCGGATCAGAGAGCGTGAACCTGCCGTTGCCCCGTGTCACCTTGATGCTGAAGGGGTGACCCCATGTATAAGAAGCTCCGGGTTGTCGTATAAGGTCAAGTAAAGGGTGCACCACTCGACACATGTACAGCGTATTGCGGGACAGGTCCGGGTACAGGTGGATAGAAGCTCCAAAAAAATCCACTGAATCCAGGCTCCATGCCTTTCGCACGATCCCCTCTTTCAAAGTGTAATAGTGGACCCTACACAGAACATCACGGGGGCGACCATCTCGGGGCCCCCCCCGGCCCTCTTACCCTGTGCACACGATCCAATTCAATTAGTGATGCTGCCTCTCTTCCCAGCACTTTATTGAGGATAGCTATGACAGTGGGTTTCAGCTCTGCTCCAGATGTCGCCTCAGGTATGCCTTGCAGTCTAATATTATTTCTGCGACTACGATTTTCGCTGTCTTCTAAGCGGAGTTGCTGATGGCGTAGGCGCCGGAAATGCATCGCGGATGAGGATTCAAGAGCGGATATATACGTGCCTCATGGTCATCTTGAGCAGTGGTTTAGACCGATACTGCTTCCTGATTCGCTGTGACTTTGTCTCAGGGCGTTTAGCTCCACATGTAGAGAAACTTCCATTTTGCTTGCCCACGATTCAAAATCAATTCTGAAGGCAGAGAGGAAGGCTGCAGCTTCTGTTCTAATGGGTTCTCCTGACGAGGAGTGTGTGACTGCCTGGGATTCCACAGTGCTTGTGTCATGCGATGTGACTGACCCCGCAGAGGAGGCTGATGGCTCTTCTCTGTAATCCTGGAGCTTCTCATTGTTGTCCTTTGTCATGCAGGCTGCAGCTGGACTGGAAGTGGAAGGTTTGGTCTTCCCCGGGTTGCGGCCGGGCGCCATCTTGTCTTTGGGGGTCCGGGGATCAATCGGCGCCGCTCTAAGTAGATACCTCTGTATGGTGCCTTGTTGAGGGACGGTAAGCTCCGTGGAGTGCGAGCTAGCTGCCGCCATGCAAGACGCAGGTGTGCTGTGCTCTGAAGATAGCCTGTAGCTGCCGGGATGGCACGGAACTCAGGGGTGTGTGCCCTCAGCCATCCATGTTCGGTCACTCATCAGAACTCAGCCTCCATGAGGATAGGGGAGACTGGGGAGGAAAGACAGTCCTGCGGGAGCAGTGGTGTCACCCTGTCAGAGTGGGTGTAAAGTTTAGGCACTGTATGTGGGGGGGTTCAGGGAGGAGGGCACAGTCTAGCTAGGGCACAGACCTTTAGAGTGTGGGCCCGTCCTGCAAATTAGGCCGCAAGATGGCTGCCGACACTAAATGTCTCCAAAAAAAAAACCCTTTCCTGGACTCACTGAGGGGGTTGTGCAGGTTGTGGACTCATCTGCTGTGGCCGGGAGGTGCCCACTGTATGTGAGGGTGAGTTAGTTGTCCCCCTTACCTCCTGTCATGTCACTAAAGTCCGGTGGTGCTGGAGACCTTGGGACTACAATAGGCCGCGGGTGTCCAGGGTCGACATCTGCGCCATTTTCTGTAGAGTCCTGGGTCCCCTCACAGTCCGGTCCGCTCTGGGGACAGCACCTGTGGTCCCAGGCCAATCGCTCTCTGCTCCACCGATCGCGGCACTCGAGAACGGGGACGCAGGATGTCTTGTAGGCTGCAAGATGGCGGCCGGCGTCTGCAGTGTGAGGCCGGCCGTGGCCTGGGAACAACTTGATCCGCCGGCGAAATCATCCAATGGTCCCCAGGAGAGGCTCAGTCAGTAGCGGGCGACTGTTGGGTAGAGTCCAGGGTGGATTTCAGGCCCCGTGCGCTCAGGATGGCAGTGGATGTCTTAAACACTCTTTTACAACATATTTTACTTCACATTCACGAGGCGTTAGTAACTGTCACATACTTCTGTGCACTTTCATCTGTTTTCGAAGAGCGATCCGAGATCCTTCACCACGCAGACAAGGTCGCCTAACGTCCAGCTTGCTGGCAGTGCAAGTGTTAGCAGACCGAATATACGTCAATAAACTACGGATCGCAACATTCCTTCTTAGAATACCAGACTTCAGCTACCTGCCCCAGTCCACCCTGGGGGGCTCTGGTTCATTAGTCTGTGCCAAGCACAAACAGACACCCGAGCTATCGGTTACCTAGTCAGTCACCTCCTGGCTCACCTCGGTTGTCACGCATTCTTTTGAGTTTTCTAAAGTCACACTCAACAGCGCTCGCACCCAAACTAGCTGTCACTACGGCTGTCGTTCCTTGTCCTGTTCTTGTTTTCCTTCTGCCTTTCCATCTTATCTACCCAAATGCATCTATCCCCTCCTACCTTTGCAACTTACCTTAAACATATGCATTTCCCCTCCTTGCTTTTAGCTGACGCCATGTCGCAGGCCGACAGCAATGTCTTCGCCTCCGCGCTGCCGTCACCCTTTGCGGGCGCAGCAAGCAGCGGCTCAGTCTCACAGAGCTTGGACCATTTTAAAAAAAAAAAATAAATAAAAATAAATTAATTAAAAAAAAAAAAAAAACACACGCCAGTGGCAGCCCTACCAGGCACCCAGGCACCACTGCAGTCTATTTTCTTAGCGACTACTCAGCTGCACTCCTTGGTGACCACACTGTCAACAGCAGTCACTGACGTCCAAGCCAGAGTGGGAGCCCTGGAGGTACGCCCAGCCGCTCCCCTACTGGCTCCAGTCACCACCATCATTCCAGTGCCTTCACTTACAGGTACACCCAACATCGGCACCACTGTCTTCTCTGCGCATCTTGTCCCAGCAGGGCATCAGGAAGGACATCTTGGACGGCAATGACGTTAACTTAGCATCCCTCCTCATAGCAGTACACGACTGGACCGAAAACAAGTCATATTTGTGGGGAGACGTCTCCATCGACCTGAAGGCCAAAGACCCTAGACTTAATCGCAAGCTCACTGTCAGAGTTTGTGCTGGCCTTGGGGACGGTCAGACACGTGCTATGCCGGGTAACCCCAACAGGAAGGAAAAGCCAGACCCGTATCTGCATGCAGTAGTGGATCTAGGTCACAAGTATGCAGGGTGCTCATTCTATGACTGTCACCACTCATTTTCAGCTAAGGCAGCAACCAGACTCTGGGTGATCCTTTATCTCACGCCTCCTGGTGTTTCTCTCCCAGGTACAAGACCCTGACTAAATACTTAAATTAGACATGCCGGCAATAGCGGATCTGCCCATGTGGAACGAATTTCTCACGAACTGGAATGGCATGTCAATGTTCATTCCATCACCATCTCCCTCTTCATCTCAGGTAGTCACGGACGCCGCAGCCTCCACATGTCCTCGCGGCAATTTTTGGCCATCTTTTGGTTTGCAGGACCATGGCCGTCAGAAATCCTCTTGATTCCCGGGTTCAGTTAGTCCTCCTCTTTGTTCGAACGCTACCCCATTGTTGCAGCAGCTCAAGTCTGGGGCAGCAACTGGGCAGGACAAACAGTGTCGTTTGCCACAGAAAACCAAGCCACAGCTAGTATTATAAATAAAAGTAGGTCCAAGTCGCTGGCCATCATGGCCTTCCTGCGCAGGCTGGTGCAACTATCCCCACAGCACCAATTTAATGTCCTCTGCCTCTACATCCCAGGCAAATGCAATACTCTGGCCGACGCACTACCAGTTTTAACTTTGTGTCATTCTTTTCGCAGGAACCTGGAACCAACCCCACCATGTTTCTTATCCCACGTTGGTCGTAGATAACCTCGGATTGAAACAACACCTTAACAATGCTACCTGCCTTATTAATCTATCATTATCTCACAACACCCTGAAGGTCTACCGTACTGCCTGGAAGATCTATGACAGGTTCCTAGCCTCAAACTCTGGAGCAGTATCAGGAGATCTCCATCACATCCTGGCCTTCATATCATCCTGCCACACACAGCTGGCATTGTCACATAATACCATTAGACTCTACTTAGCTGGCATCCAGCATTTCATCTCCTTACAAGATCCTACCAAACCATCTTTGTTTGTCGCCCATGCGGTCAAGAACATCCTGCGCGGTTGTCGCAGGCAACTGCAAAGCAATAGTAAACGCCTACCTGCGACCAGCGCCATATTCTGAGACATGTCTACCATCCTGTCACGTTTCCCTTTGGGTTGAATTCCAGCCTGGTCATTCAAGCAGCCATCTACCTGGCTTTCTACGGCTTCTTACGCCCCAGTGAATTCACAGTCACCGGCCCCAGTTGTAATATGTTACGTAGATGACACCAAAGGTGCTTCATCCAGCACCTCATGGTGTCCAAAACACAACAGTCCGGTCCTGGGGTAGATATCAAACTTTCAGACTCAACGCCTGATGCCCCGCGGCCATTCTAGACCAGTTATTAGCTCATCTGTCCGACCTCTTGGAGGACAGCCATTACTACCGTTCCCTACTAACCCTCTAAGTAGCAACCAGTTCACTAGACACATCAGGATTCTTTTGCGCAACATAGGCTTTGACCCCGGCTGATTTTTCTGGAAATTCTTTCACATTGGAGTAGCATCAACAGCCTCACGAAACGGGGTCTCGGACCACGTCCTCAATAAGATGGGCAGGTGGAAATCCACTTGCTTCGCTCGATACATCCCCAATCCGCAAGCAGAAAGGTCACAAGCTTGCCCTGTAGTATGGCAGTAAACTTAAATTACCTCCCTAACCAAGTATATTTGCGCCCTTCTCTTGGCATACCGCCCAGCAGATCAGGATTTACCATACAGCAGGCCAGGGCACACTTCAGGTCTATCTTATGATTTTAGTCTTGTGACGCGTTTATGTGCTTCATACCTCTCAGAGAGAGATAGATAGATAGATAGATAGATAGATAGATAGATAGATAGATAGATAGATAGATAGATAGATAGATAGATAGATAGATAGATAGATAGATAGATAGAGGAGAACAAATATTTGATACACTGACAATTTCTTATCATAGGTGCTCTTCAACTGTGAGAGACGGAATCTAAAACAAAAATACAGAAAATCACATTGTATGATTTTTAAGTAATTAATTTGCATTTTATAGCATGACATAAGTATTTGATACATCAGAAAAGCAGAATTTAATATTTGTTACAGAAACCTTAGTTTGCAATTACAGAGATCATACGTTTCCTGTAGTTCTTGACCAGGTTTGCACACAGTGCAGCAGGGTTTTTGGCCCACTCCTCCATACAGATCTTCTCCAGATCCTTCAGGTTCCAGGGCTGTCGCTGGGCAATACGGACTTTCAGCTCCCTCCAAAGATTTTCTATTGGGTTCAGGTCTGGAGACTGGCTGGCTAGGCCAGTCCAGGACCTTGAGATGCTTCTTACGGAGCCACTCCTTAGTTGCCCTGGCTGTGTGTTTCGAGTTGTTGTCATGCTGGAAGACCCAGCCACGACCCATTTTCAATGCTCATACTGAGGGAAGGAGGTTGTTGGTCAAGATCCCACGATACATGGCCCCATCCATCCTACCCTCAATACGGTGCAATCGTCCTGTCCCCTTTGCAGAAAAGCAGCACCAAAGAATGATGTTTCCACCTCCATGCTTCACGGTAGGGATGGTGTTCTTGGGGTTGTACTCATCCTCCTTCCTCCAAACACGGCGAGTGGAGTTTAGACAAACGCTCTATTTTTGTCTCATCAGACCACATGACCTTCTCCCATTCCTCCTCTGGAAATCCAGATGGTCATTGGCAAACTTCAGACGAGCCTGGACATGTGCTGGCTTGAACAGGGGGACCTTGTGTGCGCTGCAGGATTTTAATCCATGACCGCATAGTGTGTTACTAAGATAACTCCACCGAGTTATCTCCGGGACAGAGGAGCACTCATACGCTTCAACGCGTTGCCTTTCCAACACCGACCTATGGCGACAACGACACCCACACGCACCGTGAGAAACTACATGCAACTCAGCCAAGCTGGAACAGAGGCAAATCTAACTACATATAAACGGATAACCCACTAAATTTACATATCAGCAGTAGATTGAAAATCTACCAGAGCTACATAATAAATAAATAAATAAAAAATTATATATATATATATATATATATATATATATATATATATATATATATATATATATATATATATATATATATATATATATATATATATATATATATATATAAAAATGTATTATTATTATTTATTTATTTATCCTGTGACATTGGGGATTGTTCAGCTGAAGTGGATAGATGCGTTTTGGTGCAGTGAGTCCACATCAGATTTAGGCATTTATAGTTAAGGGCCTGGTAGTCCACGTTTATTAAAGGGAAAAACAAAAGTCCATCCAGGAATCCCACGCAGGGGTCCAAGCTTCAATTAAAAACACAAAATCCAAATGAAAATGCTAGCTCACCTGGCTACTCTTCAGCAGTACTGCTGCTATAGGTACAGGCCCCTCAAATGAGCTGCTTGGATGCACAGAGTCTTAGGCTCCTTGGCTGCACACAGCTTCAAGAGCTTCAACGCACACAGCTTTGGGCTCCTTGGGCGCACACAGCTTTGAAGCCCTTGTCAATGTCAATGTCAATGTTGGTATAGATTTGTGGATGATATTTTCGCTATATAGGATGGCAACATGGAGAGCCTATTTCTGTTTGATCAATATATTAAGTACTTAATACCCAGTTTGAAATTCAATATTGAAATCGGTAGAGACAGGATTTCCTTTTTTGGACACTACGTTGCAGTTGAGTAATGCACAGATTAGTACAGGTCTGTATGTAAAACCCACAGATCATAACCAGTTATTACACTTCAACAGCTTCCATCCCCCTAATGTTTTCTCATCCATTCCTAAAAGTCAAATGTTGAGAGTACAGCGGATCGTAAGTGACCCCCTGTGCCGTGATCAGAGACTTAAAGAAATGAAAAATAAACTTATTAATCGAAGATATCCTCGAACCTTAGTTGATATAGAATCTCTTACTGACCATAATGTAACAACTTACATTAAAATAAAGAGAATTCCCTTTATTATGCAATACCACCCTAGTTCTAAAAATATTTCTAAGATAATTGAAAAACATTGGAATTTTTTGAGAACTAGTTATCCGATGATACAGGAATTCTGGAATCCCCCCATGTCCTCATATAGGAAAGGTAGAACAATACGGGACCGACTAATTAAATCGGACCAACCTATATCTACACCTATTAAACCAACCTTTTTAGGACAAAAAAACTTCGGATCGTATCCGTGTTTGTCATGTATACAATGCAACTCCATGATAAAAGGTAAAGTTTTTACACATCCACATAGGGGTTTTAATATCCCTATACGTGGCTACTACACTTGTCAATCATCATATGCCATAAAATGTCCTTGTGGTTTGGTGTATGTCGGAGAGACTACACAAAAAGTTAAAGACAGGATAGCAAGACATAAATACTCAATACGTGATAAATTAACACAATTACCACTAGCCAGACATTTTGTACAGTATGGACATAATGTTTCACAATTAAAGTTTATGGTCCTGGAAGGAATAGAGAAAAATAGGAGGGGAGGAAAACGAGAAATGATTTTAAGAAAAAGAGAAGTATATTGGATACATTTTTTGAATACGATCGCCCCATACGGATTAAATGTTGATCTGGATCTGTATTTATTTGTTTTGACATTCTTTCGGTTATAAGTGATAACACAAAAGATGTAATATGTGAATATGCTTTGAAATAGGGAGGTTTGCATATGGATACATTCATTCAATTTTTATATATATATTTTTTTCATAGGTTTAATAATGTTTATTTGGAAAATGAAAACGATGAGAAAAAGATGTCGGCCGCTAATTGCTAGATCTTGTGTTTATGGTGTACAAAAAACACGTATCTATTAGGTGTTGAATATGTTACGAATTAATCAATTAACCATATTGTTTCCACATGTGATGTATACCACTAATTTGTATTTAAGGGATTCATTGCAGTGAACCCGTTAGATATGCTTAGATGGATCTTATGAAGGGCGTAAGCATACTAGCCCGAAACGTACGTAATCCATCCATATCTGCATCTATAGGCATTTATATGTCAAGATTATGTCTGGAAAGATTGTACCTGCTTTGTAATTTTTCCATGTGACTACATGAAAATAAAGCAACTGAAAGTTTTTAAGTGCAGCAACCCTCTGGACTTTTTCTTCTATATATAAGGTCGGTGGGTGCGGTTCTTCTCTACAATTTGAATATATATGTATGTATGTATGTCTGGAATCTATTTATTTACTCTGCATTCGGTGTAGTCTATATATACAGTGTATTCGGTGGTCTATAATTTCTAATAAACTTCAGGTGGTGTACACAGTATATAATACAGTGTAGTGCGGTGTTACAAAAAAAAATCATGTCCGGAAGGCCACCAAGGAGAGACGCTCACAGGCCACTAAAAGAGGGCAAGTAGCCTCTGTATCTACAGTCAACAGTGGTGATTGTGGACATGGTGCATCCTCTGCAGGTGGCCGTGGAGCACACTTGTCTTTTTTTTCTGCAGCTGGCCATGTTATTGAGCCACAACATGAAGAAGATTTGGTGGAGTGTATAATGGAGCCGTCCTCATCCTCCACAACCTCTGTCACCCAGGCTCAGAGTAGTTTGCCTTCCAACACAGCTGCCAAAGCAGCCTATTCCACCAGCTCCTTGTCCACAGTCACATCTTCCGTAGCCCCACCATCATGCATGGAGGAGTCCCCAGAATTATTCCACCACGGTGTCGGTTAAATGCTGCTGGAGGATGAGCAGCGATTTGAAGGCTCCGATATTGGTTACCAGGTTGAGGAAAAGAGTAACATGAGCCTAGAGAGAGGGGGTGCCACAGACAAGAACCTGGCAGTCATGTTCCCCCAGCTGCAGCATACTGCCAAGTTTGCTCCAGTTACAAGGAGGAAGGGGATGATGAGGTCACTGACTGTACTTGGGTGCCTGAGAGAAGAGAGGAGGAAAGGGAGGAGGAGGCACAACAAGGTAGGATGTCCTCCAGGGGGCAGATTAAGGGCAGTCACCTTTTTGCATCACACCGCGCTGCTGACTCCCTGCTGACTTTAAAAAGTTTCTTGGTGTGGGCCTTTTTCGACACGTGCAGCAGATCGCACCCTTGCTGTTTGCAACCTATGTCTGAAGCGGATCAAGCGTGGCCAGAACAGCAGATGCTTGGGCACCACATGCTTGACCACCACATGCTTGACCAGACATATGACGACCTGCCATGCAGTCCATTGGCAACAGCAATGAAAGGCCCACATCATAGAAAAACCAGACTTCTTGCTCCTCATCTGGGTTCTCCAACCCTACTATACCTCCAGTCCTCTCAAAAACCTACACTTAGAGGAATGAAGGTATAGCAATAGGAGTCACAATCTGGTAGCAGTACACCACCAATTGATTTCAGTAGGAAAATGTCCCTACACCAGTTGCTGAACCGTAAAAAAAAATTGGTCCCAGGCATCCACATGCTTAGCGTCTAAATGCTAGCTTGGCACTGCAACTGCTGCCTTTTCAGCTGGTAGACTCTGACCCCTTTCGTGAATTTGTGGAATTGTCAGGGCTGGGCTCAGCCCTTCCTTCTCTGAGCTGGATGCTCAGTTGTTGGCTAATTGCCAGCTCCTTTCTTTTCACAGTGACTCAGCTGTTGATGATCTGCTCATCAGTCCTGGCTACTTAAAGCCTTCCAGCTCACTTCATCTCTGCCTTCGCCTTTGGTCACATCTCAGAGACTTTCTCCTGCGTTCCTGTTGAAGACTTGCTCGGCTGACGTCCTTTCAGGCTCATGATCCTGCTTGCTGTGCTACTACGTTGATCTCTGGCTCTCTGACATTGTCATTGGCTGACTACCCAATCTGGTTACTGAACTCTGGCTATGTATTGACTACACTTACTCTGTTTACCTTTTTATTACTATTAAACAAGTATGATAAACTGTACTTCTGTCTCGGTCTGATTCATGGTTTCTGACAGTAGGCAAAGGCCATGAATTCAGAAGATGCAGTCAGTCCACTTGTTTGTAATAATTTTTCCAGATTGGATGACCAGGATCACCGCATGGATCAGTTTGCCTTGGCGTTACAAATGCTCCTGAGTCGCACAGCTCACCTGGAATCTTCCACTATGGCTGCTCCGGTACAACCTGTGTTGCAGGCCGCCCCTGCAGCTGCTCCAATCTCTGTGCAGGCATCCGCCTGAGTATTTCCTCTATAAAATGCATGTCTGGTTCGGCTCTGCTTCCCTAACGGGAGTGATCCAGTTCGATGCAGACGGTTTCTCAACCAGGTTGAGCTATACTTTGAGATGCTGCCCCAGGCATTTCCCACAGACAGAAGCAAAATAGGTTTTGTGATATCTTTGCTTTCTGAGAGAGCCTTGGCCTAGGCAAACCCTCTATGGGAGATGCAAAAACCTGTGGTCCTGAGTTACCCAGAATTTGTGGCTTCCTTCAAAAGTGTATTTGACGTTCCCGCACGCTCCGCTTCTGCTGCCAAGAGCCTCATGTCCATCAGAGTACGAGAACTGTTGCCGATTATGCCATTGAATTCCGTACTCTGGCAGCAGAGGTTGTTGAACAACAAGGCCCTCGTGGCTGCCTTCTCTCATGGTCTCTCGGATAACATCAAGGATGAGATAGCAGCCGGAGCTATAACCACTGAGCTGGAGAGGTTGATTACATTTGCCATCCTCATTGACTCCAGACTCAAAGAAAGACTCTCTTTTAAGGAGTGCTGGCCAAAGCCTCCTGTACATTTGTCTCCAAGCTTTGCACCCACCCTTGCCTCCCTCACCTCCCATGCCTCCTGGTACCGAGTCAGTCTGTGAAGATGAACCCATGCACTTGGGCTTCACGTGTCTCTCTGCGGATGAAAGAGCCCTTAGGAGGAGGGAGAGATTATGCCTTTATTGTGGCCAGGCTGGTCACTTTTTTTGAAGTCTTTTCCTACCTGTCCAGGGAACACCCGAACCTTGAGGTCCTGTCAAGGACAGACCTTAGGTGGTGTCGTTTCGTCTCCAGTTTCCCAGAAAGATAAGCCCCTGGTTTTGGTTACCCTGTCTTGGGCTGAGTCATCCGTCGAGATACAGGCTCTAATCGACTCTGGGGCTGCAGGCCTGTTCATTAATGCTGCCTTTGTATCGAAGCACTCGATTCCGCTGCAGCTGCGTGACACTCCACTTGCCATTGAGGCTCTTGATGGGAGATCTCTACAGCCTGCCCATGTGACTCATGAGATTGTTCCATTGTCCAAGGCCGTAGGGGCCCTTCACCATGAGATAATCCAATTCCAAGTTATTTCCTCGATGATAACTGGGCATCCTGAATATAGCGCCCTTCCAACAAAGAACACCCCCACCGCGCCAAATGACTCTAAATAAATAATCCAAAAAATTGGTGCTAACCAGTGTTAAATGGTGAGCTCAACATAAACGTGAAAATAGAAATGATGAGAAAAGCTGCCCCTTAAAAATATATAACCCGTTCAGCTGATTCTACATGAGATATCATATTAAACCACCTATCAAACGGGGTCTAGCACATCTCATGTAGAATCAGCTGAACGGGGACGCGAGGTGTGCGCATGCGCAATGCACGGCCGAATGGGCGTCAATTAAGAGCAAATATAAGGGGAAATGACAGCATACACAGCCAATCCCATGATTAAGTCTACCTATGACGAAACATGTCAGGGGCGTGGCTGTGAGACGTGACACACAGCGCGGTTAACTACACAGGAGGCAGGAAGTTTGAGTGCACGGAGGAGCAGAGGACAACCGAAGGGAGGGTGAGATTGCAGTGAGATTGCAGCCCAGTGACAGCACACCTCGGGTCCGCCGTGACCAACAGTTGTTTTGTCGTTTTATCCACAATTGCTTGAAGATTGATGTGATCCACACACGATTTCTGCTGTTTTATCTTTGGTATAATGTGAGTGCATCAGTTGTAGATTGCAGTGGTTTTAATAAATGTTGTTTGCTGGTTCACACTATTGGAGCACTTTATTTTTTTCATGTGGATCTATTTAACAACTATCCTCCTGGACACTGACTATTCCATTTACCCCTGAGTGTGGTAAAACAAGCGTGTATTGCCTTGCATGAAAGTGCTGGCAGTGTAATTCGGTGAGTGCATTTCTGGAGGGTGTGATTCACTGAACACAGGGGTGAGGTGGAAGACACACGAAGACACTTGAATGTATGCATCTGTTATTACACTAGATGTGATCACTGGCAGTTCCTCTTGGATGGATTCATTTTACATGGACTGTTATGTGATGTTTTGATATGTCACAGCATGGAGTGTAGTGATTGCACTTAATGTTTCACTTGTATGTCACATATATTTGCATTTATTTTCATTTATTTTATTTTGAGATTACTAGCACTATCTGGTTGTCACGTGTTATACAAACACAATAAGAGGCTCTCACCACTATTGTGCTAACACAGACTTTTGGTTACACATTAGAGAGAGCACTATTTATTTGTCACGTGCTATACAAACACAGTAAGAAGGTCTCACCACTATTGTGCTAACATAGATTTTTTGGTTACACATTATAGGTTTAGCGCCCCGTATTTATCCTATGTGCCTTTAGGGGATATTTGGGCGATTAGTGGCATTTAGGATTAAATATTTGGTATGCAAGTTATTTCCTCATCTAAGTTTCCACTGGTTATTGGTTATCCTTGGTTACAGAGGCACAACCCTTCTTTTGATTGGCTCCGTGCAGAGGTTCTGTCCTGGTCGCCGCAGTGCAGTCAGAGATGCTTCCAGAAGGTAGCCAAGGTCCTGTGCACCTCTTCACTCTCCTCCCTGCCGGAGGAGTACCGCGATTTTAGCGATGTCTTTAACAAAGGTCAAGCCGGTACTTTGCCTCCACACCGGTTGCGCATTTTTTGTGAAGAAGAGTGGTGAACAGAGACCTTGTGTCGATTATAGGGGTCTCAATCGTTTCACGATTAAGAATGCCTATCCCATTCCATTGATTACGGAGTTATTTGACTGCCTCAAGGGAGCAACGGTTTTCACAAAGCTTGATTTGAGAGGGGCATACAATCTCGTCAGGATTAAGGAGGGCGACGAGTGGAAAACTGCGTTTAATACCAGGTCGGGTCATTATGAGTATCTCGTAATGCCTTTTGTTCATTAAGGATGTCCTCTGAGATTTGTTGCAGTTATGTGTGGTGGTTTATCTCAACAATATCCTCATATTTTCCAATTCCCTGGAGAGCCACCACACAGATGTCTGTCGTGTGCTTCAGAGACTAAGAGAAAACAATCTCTATTGTAAATTGGAAAAGTGCAAATTTCATTGTGAACACGTTAAATTCCTGGGCTATGTCATTTCCACTGCTGGATTTTCGATGGACCCAGAGAAACTTTCAGCGGTCCTTCAGTGGCCTCGACCCATGGGTTTACGTCCTCTGCAGCGTTTTCTTGGCTTTGCCAACTATTATCGGAAGTTTATTCGTAACTTCTCGTCTCTGGTCAAGCCCCTGACTGATCTGACCAGGAAAGACGGCAACCCACAGAGTTGGTCTCCGGAGTCCATTAAGGCCTTTGAGAGTCTCAAGGCTGCCTTTGTTTCTGCTCCTGTGTTGGCACACCCTGATCCTACGTTGCCTTTTATCCTAGAAGTTGATGCTTCTGAGACTGGAGTTGGTGCCCTTCTGTCTCAACATCCTAACTCTCTGAGTGTGCTATGCATCTATGTGGCTACTTTTCCAAAAAATTGTCACCGGTAGAGTGCAATGACGAGATTGATGACAGAGAGCTGTTGGCGATCATTTTAGCCCTGAAAGAATGGAGACATCTCCTTGAAGGTACCACTGTGCCGGTTCTCATTCTTACTGACCATAAGAATCTCACATTCTTGTCTGAGGCTAAGCGCCTCTCTCCCAGAAGGGCGCGATGGGCTCTTTTCTTGTCGAGTTTTAATTACATTGTCTCATTCATACCCGGTACTAAGAATGTAAGGGCTGACGCCTTGTCACGACAATTTTCCTCCACTTCCAAGATGGAGTCGGTTCCTGTGATTCCTCCTGATCGTATTCTGGCTACGGTTCACACCAGTCTTACTTCTCCTTTTGGGTGACAAAATTCTTGCTGCTCAGGTCGATGCTCCTCCTGAGAAACCTTGTGACTGCTGCTTTGTTCCCGAGAGTCTGTATTGCTGTGCTCCAGACTTACCATTCTCCTAAGGCTGCTGGCCACCCTGTTAAGAATAACTCTTTTGGGCCATTTCCCAACAATTCTGGTGGCCTAGTCTATGTGCTGATGTAACCGCCTTCATAGCTCCCTGTTCCTTGTGTGCTCAGAGTAAGACTCCACGACACCTTCCAGTGGGCCTCCTACAACCCATACCCTATGGAGAGAGGCCCTTGACCCACCTGTCTATGGATTTCATTGTGGAGTTGCCCAACTCCCAGGGCAACACAGTTATCCTTATGGTGGTTGACCAGTTCTCGAAAATGTTGCATTGTATTCCACTCAAGAATAGGGATGAGCTTAGAGTTCGACTCTAACATCGACGTTCGTCGAATTGCGAACATTATGGGCCGTTCGTGCCAAATTCGAGAGGCACGTCACGGCCCATAATTCACTGCGGCATCGCAGTGCATTGCTGGCTGATGATTGGTCAAGCATGCACTATGACCCGCATGCTTTGGCCAATCACAGCACGGTAAGAACGGAGAACCATAATTGGCCAAAGGCAGGGTGGCTTTGGCCAATTATGCGTCGGGGATTTAGTACACGCCCCACACTATATAAGGCCGACTGCACGTTAGCCCTGTGTAGTGTGTTCCGGCTTGCTTAGAGAGACAGTATCATTTCATTTGAGTTAGATAGAGTAGGCAGGCGAGTCAGTTAGCTGCAGTCGGTGTATTTTTTGTGTGTGTGTGTGTGTGTGTGTGTGTGTGTGTGTGTGTGTGTGTGTGTGTGTATATATATACAGTCGGGTCCATAAATATTGGGTCATCGCCACATCTTTTTAAGGATGTTCCAAACAGTTGATTTGGCCACACCTAATGTTTTTGCTATCTCTCTGATGGGTTTGTTTTGTTTTTTCAGACTAATGATGGCTTGCTTCACTGATAGGGACAGCTCTTTGGATCTCATATTGAGAGTTGACAGCAACAGATTCCAAATGCAAAAAGCACAATGAACTCTGGACCTTTTATCTGCTCCTTGTAAATGGGATGATAATGGAATAACACACACCTGGCCATGGAACAGCTGAGCAGCCAATTGTCCCTTTACTTTTGGTTCCTCAAAAAGTGGGAGGCACATATACAAACTGTTGTAATTCCTACACCAATCACCTGATTTGGATGTAAATACCCTCAAATTAAAGCTGAAAGTCTGCAGTTAAAGCACATCTTGTTTGTTTCATTTCAAATACATTGTGGTGGTGTATAGAGCCAAAAAAATTAGAATTGTGTTGATGTCCCAATATTTATGGACCTGACTGTATATGCATCCAGGTGGTGTATGTGTATATGTGTGTGCGTGTGTGTATATGTGTGTGTATATATAATGTGTGTGTAAATATATAATATTCAGTTTAGCTAGATCCGTTCCTGTTATTCTCTTCCTAATATACTTACAGGCAGGCAGCTGCATTATTTTCAGTCAGTGTACTGTATCCTGTGCACAGTGTGCAACTAAAGCTAATTGCAGACAATTGCTGGTGTTCTCTTTCTAATAATACCTCAGGCAGGCAGTTGATTCAGCTAGCTGCAGTATATTAGTGTACTGTATCCTGTGCACAGTGTGCAACTAAAGCTAACTGCAGACAATTGCTGCTGTTCTCTTTCTAATAATATCTCAGGCAGGCAGCTGCAGTTTTTTCAGTCAGTGTACTGTATCCTGTGCACAGTGTGCAACTAAAGCTAACTGCAGACAATGCTGCTGTTCTCTTTCTAATAATACTACAGGCAGGCAGGTGATTCAGCTAGCTGCAGTATAATCGATATATATATATATATATATATATATATATATATATATATATATATATATATATATACGGTATATCTCTATCCCAGCTTTGTGCAGCTACATCTCACTGCAGGCCATTCCTTGTGTACCTATTCCAATACATCAAAGACAGTATGTCTGAAGGCCAACAAGGAGAGGCAGACAGTCACAGGCCAATAAAAGAGGGCAAGCAGGCTCTGTGTCTAGAGTAGGGATGAGCTTCGTGTTCAAGTCGAACCCATCGGCTGTTCGATCGTTCGTCGAATTGCGCCAAATTCGTGTGGCGCGTCACGGCCCATAATTCACTGCGGCATCGCAGTGCATTGCTGGCTGATGATTGGCCAAGCATGCACTATGACCCGCATGCTTGGCCAATCACAGCGCCGTTGGTAGAGAGATCTGTAATTGGCCAAAGCCAGGGCGGCTTTGGCCAATTATGGCTCAGGGGGTTTAGAACACGCCCCATATTATATAAGGCCGCCTACACGGCGGCCCTGTGTAGTGTGTTCCGGCATTGAGAGACAGTGTCATTTCATTTGAGTTAGCTAGATTAGGAAGGACAATCAGTGAATTAGCTGCACTTACAGTGTATTGTGTATATATATGCATCCCAGGTGGTGTGTGTGTGTATGTATGTATGTATGTGTGTGTGTGTGTGTGTGTGTGTGTGTGTGTATATATATATATATATATATTATACTGTATTCAGTTTAGCTAGATCCGTTCCTGTTATCTTCCTACTGACAGGCAGGCTTGTCTTGTTACAGTATTTACAGCTACCTGAAGAAAATTGCTGGTGTTCTTTTGATCCTATTACCCAGTTTCCCTGAAAATAAGACCTAGCGTGATTGTCAGTGATGGCTGCAATATAAGCCCTATAGGGCTTATTTTCGGGGAAACAGGGTAGGGTTTATTTGGAGGGTAGGGCTTATATTGCAGCCATCACCGACAATCAAGCTAGGTCTTATTTTCGGGGAAACAGGGTAGTTCCACAGTCAGGCAGCTAGACTATTTACAGTTAGTGTAGTGCGTCCTCCTCACAGTGTTCAGTTAAAGCTACAAGTTAGTAACCTCTGCACAGTGTTCAGCTAAAACTACAAGTTAGTGTAGTGCACAGTGTTCAGTTAAAGCTACAAGTTAGGGTAGTGCGTCCTCCTCACAGTGTTCAGCTAAAGCTACAAGTTAGTGTAGTGCGACCTCTGCACAGTGTTCAGCTAAAACTACAAGTTAGTGTAGTGCGACCTCTGCACAGTGTTCAGCTAAAACTACAAGTTAGTGTAGTGCGACCTCTACACAGTGTTCAGCTAAAACTACAAGTTAGTGTAGTGCGACCTCTGCACAGTGTTCAGCTAAAACTACAAGTTAGTGTAGTGCGACCTCTACACAGTGTTCAGCTAAAGTTACAGGTTAGTGTAGTGCGTCCTCCTCACAGTGTTGAGCTAAAGCTACAAGTTAGTTTAGTGTGACCTCTGCACAGTGTTCAGCTAAAGCTACAAGTTAGTGTAGTGTGTCCTCCTCACAGTGTTCAGCTAAACCTACAAGTTATTTTTTTGCGAGGTCTGCACAGTGTTCAGCTAAAGCTACCTGTAGAAGGCTGGTGGCGTTTTCCTGATCCTATCACTACCGCAGGCAGCTAAATAAGCTACAAGTTATTTTTTGGCGAGCTCTGCACAGTGTTCACCTAAAGCTACCTGTAGAAGGTTGGTGGTGTTTTCCTTATCCTATTACTGCCGCAGGCAGGTAAATAAGCTACAAGTTAGTGTAGTGCGAGCTCTGCACAGTGTTCACCTAAAGCTACCTGTAGAAGGTTGGTGGTGTTTTCCTGATCCTTTTACTACCGCAGGCAGCTAAATAAGCCACAAGTTAGTGTAGTGCGAGCTCTGCACAGTGTTCAGCTAAAGCTACCTGTAGAAGGTTGGGTGGTGTTTTCCTGATCCTATCACTACCACAGGCAGCTAAATAAGCTACAAGTTATTTTTTGGCGAGCTCTGCACAGTGTTCAGCTAAAGCTACCTGTAGAAGGTTGGTGGTGTTTTCCTTATCCTATCACTACCGTAGGCAGCTAAATAAGCTACAAGTTAGTGTAGTGCAAGCTCTGCACAGTGTTCACCTAAAGCTACCTGTAGAAGGTTGGTGGTGTTTTCCTGATCCTATTACTACCGCAGGCAGCTAAATAAGCTACAAGTTAGTGTAGTGCGAGCTCTGCACAGTGTTCAGCTAAAGCTACCTGTAGAAGGTTGGGTGGTGTTTTCCTGATTCTATCACTACCGCAGGCAGCTAAATAAGCTACAAGTTATTTTTTGGCGAGCTCTGCACAGTGTTCAGCTAAAGCTACCTGTAGAAGGTTGGTGGTGTTTTCCTTATCCTATCACTACCGCAGGCAGCTAAATAAGCTACAAGTTAGTGTAGTGCGAGCTCTGCACAGTGTTCACCTAAAGCTACCTGTAGAAGGTTGGTGGTGTTTTCCTGATCCTTTTACTACCGCAGGCAGCTAAATAAGCTACAAGTTAGTGTAGTGCGAGCTCTGCACAGTGTTCAGCTAAAGCTACCTGTAGAAGGTTGGGTGGTGTTTTCCTGATCCTATCACTACCGCAGGCAGCTAAATAAGCTACAAGTTTTTTTTTGCCGAGCTCTGCACAGTGTTCAGCTAAAGCTACCTGTAGAAGGTTGGTGGTGTTCTCATACTACAGGCAGGCAGTTGATTTTGCTAGCTGCAGTATCAGTACATACATATACATATATATATATATATATATATATATATATATATATATATATATATATATATATATATATATATATATATATAAAATCTCCCAGCTTAGTGCAGCTACAGGCCATTAGTATGTCTGGAAGGCCAACAAGGAGAGGCAGACAGTCACAAGCCAATAAAAGAGGGCAAGCAGGCTCTGTGTCTAGAGGCAACAGTGCTGGTCGTGGAGACGGTGCATCCTCATCAGCACGTGGCCGTGGGACATGCTTTGCCTTTTTTTTGGCAGCTGGCCGCGTTGAGCCGCAACATGCGGAAGACTTGGTCGAGTGGATGACCAAGCCGTCCTCATCCTCCTCATCCTCTCTCACCCATGCTCAGGGTACTTTGTCTGGAAAAGCAGCGGCCTCTTCCTTGGGCTCAATGTCATCAGTGACTCCTTCCCTAGTCCCACCATGTCCTCCTGAGGAGTCCCTCGAACTGTTTGACAACAGTGTTGGGTACATGCTCCAGGAGGATGCCCAGCGTTTGGAAGGCTCTGATGATGATACTGAGCTAGATGAAGGCAGTAACGTGAGCACGGACAGAGGGGGTGCCCAAGAAGGACAGCAATCTGGCAGTCATGCTCCCCCTGCTGCAGCATACTGCCAGGTTTGCTCCAGTGATGAGGAGGGAGGGGATGATGAGGTCACTGACTCAACGTGGGTGCCTGACAGGAGAGAGGAGGAGGAGGCACATCACCAATGAGGCAGGATGCCCTCCAGGGGCCAGCCTAAGGGCAGCCCACTGACGGCATCACACCCCAAAGTTCCGCATGTGCAGGGCACTGCAGTCTCTGCGCGTTATTCAAAAAGTTCTTTGGTGTGGGCCTTTTTTGAGACGAGTGCATCAGATCGTACCGCTGCTATTTGCAACATATGTCTCAAGCGTATCTCACGTGGCCAAAACATCTCCCGCTTGGGCACCACATGCTTGACCAGACATATGTTGACCTGCCTTGCAGTTCGTTGGCAAGCATATCTAAAAGACCCACACCAAAGAACAAAGAGGACCTCTGCTTGCTCCTCATCAGCTGAGATCTCCAACCCCACTATACCTTCAGTCCTCTCTGAGACCTGCACCGAGAGGAATGAAGGTGTAGAATTAGGTGTGTCACAGCCAAGTACTTGTGGGCAATCTGCTTTTGGTACACCGACGTCAGATATACCAGGCAAATTTCGCTGCCCCAGCTGCTGCACTGCCAAAAGAAGTTCGCTCCCAGCCATCTACATGCCCAGCGGTTGAATGCTAGCTTGGCAAAATTGCAAAATTGCTAGCACTTCAACTGCTGCCTTTTCAGTTGGTAGACTCTGCCCCCTTCCGTGAGTTTGTGGAATGTGCAGTTCCGCAGTGGCAGGTACCCAAACGCCACTTTTTCTCACGGAAGGCGATTCCGGCTCTCTACCGGCATGTGGAAGGCAATGTCCATGCCTCACTGGACAGGGCGGTCAGCGGTAAGGTGCATATTACCGCTGACTCATGGTCCAGCAGGCATGGACAGGGACGTTACCTAAGTTTCACGGCGCATTGGGTGACTCTGCTTGCAGCTGGGAAGGATGCAGGACAAGGTGCAGTAGTGTTGGAGGTTGTTCCGCCACCACGCCTCCAAAATGCCACTACTAATGATTGTGACACACCTCTCTCCTCCACCTCTCCTCTTCTTCTTCCTCCATGGCCTCTTCCTGTGCTTTGTCCTCGGAACCAGCGGTTCTCCGTAGGGTTTCAAGGGGCTACGCATGTACGCAGGCCAAAAGATGCCATGCGGTGCTTGAGCTGGTGTGCTTGGGGGACAGGAGCCACACTGGGGCAGAGGTTCTGTCACCTCTGCAGGGGCAGGTTCAGAGGTGGTTGATGCCATGCCAAATTAAGGCAGGAATGGTGGTTTGCGACAATGGCACCAACCTCCTCTCTGCCCTCCGACAGGGACAAATGACCCATGTGCCCTGTTTGGCTCACGTCCTTACTTGGTGGTGCAGCGGTTCTTGGGCAGGTACCTGGACTTACAGGATGTCCTGAGGCAGGCCAGGAAAGTCTGTGTGCATTTCCGCCGGCCATATAATGCCAGTGCTCGGCTGGCGGACCTCCAAAAGGAGTTTAACCTGCCCAAGAACTGCCTAATCTGTGACATGCCCACCAGGTGGAACTCAACGTTGGCCATGCTGCAGCGGCTGCACACGCAGCAGAGGGCCATCAATGAGTACCTGTGCGACTATGGCACCAGGACAGGGTCAGGGGAGCTTGGTTTTTTTTTCCCCACACCAGTGGGCCATGATCAGGGATGCATGCACTGTCCTGTCACTATTTGAGGAGGTCACGATTATGGTGAGCAGTGACAGTGCATGCATCAGTGACACTGTCCCCCTTGTCCACCTGTTGGAGCACACGCTGTGTGGAATAATGGACAGGGCACTTGAGGCAGGAAGAGGAGGACTTCCTTAGCTCTCAAGGCCCCCTTTATCCAGACAGTGTTCCTGCATGCCTGCCAATCACACAGGAGGAGGAGGAGGATTGTGTCAGTATGGAGGTGGAGCCTGGCACTCAGCATCAGCAGCAGTCTTTAAGGGATCAGTCCCAAGAAACACATGAACTTGTACGTGGCTGGGAGGAGGTGGCTGTGGACCATGTCGTCCTTAGTTACCCAGGGCACTCCGGACCGAATACCTCAGCAAACCGCTGCATGGCCTCCCTGATCCTGCAAAGCCTGCGTAAGGATCCTCGAATTCGTGGTATCAAGGAGAAGGACCAATACTGGCTGGCAACCCTCCTTGATCCACGTTACAAGGGTAAGGTTGCGGACCTTATCTTGCCGTCTCAGAGGGAGCAGAGGATGAAACCTCTTCTGGAGGCCTTGCAGAAAGGTTTGTGCAACGCGTTCCCAGAGGCTGAGAGGTTACAAACTTCTGTTTCTGGACAACGTGTTGCTGAGGCTTCGGTCAGTCAAAGAAGGATCAGTGGAGAAGGTGGCCACCTGACCGATGCGTTCAGACAATTTTTTAGTCCACAGCCCCATGGTATGATCGGTTCCAGCAACCATCACCAGCGTCTGTTTTACATGGTGCAGGAATACCTAGGGGAAAGATCTGACTTGGACACCTTTCCCACCGAAAATCCTCTGGGTTACTGGGTCTTGAGGATGGATCACTGGCCAGAGCTTGCACAGTATGCAATTGAGCTACTGGCCTGTCCTGCATCCAGCGTTCTTTCAGAACACACATTCAGTGCTGCTGGAGGCTTTGTAACCGATCACAGGGTGCGTCTGTCCACCGACTTTCATAAAAATGAATCAGTCTTGGATCACCACCAGCTACCAAGCACCTGATGCTGATGTAACCGAATAATTTTTTTTTAAATCTCAGATCCCTTCAAAGACTGCCTATGCTGATGCTGAGTGACTATCCTGAGTAATTATCTTCTTCCTCCTCAATGATCACACTGATAGCTTGTAAGAACATTTTTGGTTATGGGCGCCGTCACCAGTGCCTAAGGCCCAATTTTTCAGCCCCTGTTTAACAGGGGCGTGTAATTACAATTTTTGATGCAATACTTTGCAGCAGGGCCCGTTTCTGTGCCCACCAAGAGTGAGTGAGGACTTACAGTGTTGTGGCACCAGCACCACCACCACCAAAGGCCCAATTTTTCAGCCCCTGTTCAACAGGGGCATGTAATTACAATTCTTGATCTAATATTTCACAGAAGGGCCCATTTCTGCGCCCACCAAGAGCGAGTGAGGACTTAGTGTTGTGGCACCAGCACCACCACCAAAGGCCCAATTTTTCTGCCCTTGTTCAACAGGGGCATGTAATTACAATTCTTGATCTAATATTTCACAGCGGGGCCCTGTGAGGGCTTACAGTGTTGTGGCCACAACACCTAAGGCCCAAATTTCTGCTGAGTATATAGGGCAGGCCCCTACTTTCAAACATCCAACTTACAAACGACTCCTACTTGCAAACGGAAGGAGACAACAGGAAGTGAGGTGAAATCTACCCATAGGAAGGGAAATTCTCTCCTGGAAGAGTTAATATGGGAAAAACATTTTTCCTTTCCACTGATTCTTTATCACCAATCCTTGTTTCACAAAAAAACCTATATTTTCAAAAAACATTTGTCATTGGGACAAAAAGGGAGGTGAAATCTTCTGAAGAGGAGCACAGACAGCAAAACAAATGTCACAGGGGTGATAACCCTTCCCTATGCTTTCCAAAAAGCTTAAAGATTTTTTGGCTGGAGCTAAACACGTTAAAAATGTACCCATTCAAAATTACAAACAGATTCTACTTAACAACAAACCTACAGTCCCTGTCTTGTTTGCACCGCCTGTATACTGCTGTTCAGAGTATATAGGGCCTGGTGGCCCCACACCTTTCCTTTTTTTAATTTGGGTGCGGGGTTCCCCTTAATATCCATACAAGACCCAAAGGGCCTGGTAATGGACTGGGGGGTACCAATGCTGTTTGTCTCACTGATTTTCATCCATATTGCCAGGACCCGACATTACATTAAACCCGCAAGCAGTTTTAAATGACTTTTTTCCTTTAAAAATAGGATTTTTTAAAACAGCTTACCTTTTAAAATCCTTTTCTTTCGATGGACATCATGGGACATAGAGCCACAGCAATTACTGATGGGTTATATAGGTATCACTGGTGATTGGACACTGGCATACCCTAACCAGGAAGTTCAACCCCCTATATAATCCCTCCCCTTGCAGGGATACCTCAGTTTTGTAGCCAAGCAATAAAGTGTATTAGAAGAGGGGCGGGACCTCTGTGTCCCGCGATGTCCATCGAAAGAAAAGGATTTTACAGGTAAGCTGTTTTAAAAAATCCTATTTTCTTTCTCGAACATCACAGGACACAGAGCCACAGTAATTACTGATGGGATGTCCCAGAGCAATGCTATCAGAGGGGGGGACCACAACCAAGTAGGGTGCAATCAGACCTGAGGACCCTGTACCACTACCTGCAGCACACTATGCCCAAAGTCAATATCCTCATGCCTTCTCACATCCACCTGATAGAATCTGGTGAATGTATGAACTGAAGACCAGGTTGCGGCCTTGCAGATCTGAGCCATCAAGGCCCGGTGATGCACTGCCCAAGAAGCACCAATAGCCCTTGTGGAATGTGCCCTGATCTGAAACAGAGGAATCTTCTGTTTCAAACCGTAAGCTTGAATGATCAATTTTCAAATCCATTTAGAAATGGTAGCTTGTAGTGCTGCCTGTCCTCTACTGGGACCCTCTGGCAGCACAAACAAAACATCCGTTTTGCGAATCTGAGCAGTCGCTTCCAGATAGGCCTTAACTGCTCTTACTACATCCAAAGAATGTAGTGATCTTTCTTCTGGAGAACAGGGATCTGGAAAAAAGGAAGGTAGAACAATGTCTTGGTTTAGATGAAAATCTGAAACCACCTTCGTTAAAAAACTAGGATGAGGGCGCAGTACCACTCTATCCTTGTGTACAATCAAATAAGGCTCTTTACAGGAAAGAGCTGCTAATTCTGATACTCTTCTAGCAGAAGAGATGGCTACCAGAAAAATTAACTTCCTTGTCAGCAAGACCAAAGGAATCTGACATATTGGTTCAAAAGGCTGTTTCTGTAACACAGACAGAACCAAGTTCAAGTCCCAGGGTTTTAAGGGTGCCTTAATTGGAGGATTAAGGCGCGTCACACCCTTCATAAAGTTTTGGACCAAAGAATGAGAAGCAAGTGGACATTGAAAAAATACTGATAAGGCCGAGACCTGGCCCTTGATGGTACTCAAGGCCAGCTTCATCTCTAACCCCAATTGTAGAAAATCAAGAATTATACCGATCTGGAGATAAAATTCTCCGTTGTACCAGAAGTAATTGTGTTTAGTGGCAAAACACAATAAATCCATAATGAACCTCTTCTGAGTACCCGGAATTGTACCGTTCCTGGAAAGGAAAGAGTTGACTGCTTCAAATCCTAAATCGTGGGGTATACAAGTGTACAGCGCCTTAACGTCAGCTGTAGCGAGAATAAGGTCCTTACTGTATGTGACACATTCAAGTTTGGCAATAGTGTCCTTAGTGTCCCTTAGGTAGGATGGTGTAGATTTCACTAACGTTTGGAGAAAGAAATCAATGTATTTCCCGATGCGGGATGTTATAGAATTTATGCCACTGATAATTGGGCGGCCAGGAGGTTGTGTAACATTCTTATGGACTTTCGGTAGATAATAAATTATAGGAATACGTGGAGCGACCGGAACTAAAAAATTCTTCTCCTTTTTTATCAAGAATTCCTAGTTGGGAACCTGTATCTATCAAATCTACCAAAGTCTTCTTAAACTCGGATGTAGGATTTTTTGTCAGTTTAAGATAAGTGTCTGTATCACCGAGAATTTTAGTCATCTCCATATGATAGTCTGCTTTATCAAGAATAACGATCCCACCCCCCTTATCTGCTGGACGAATGACAAGGTTTTTACGTTCACAAAGGGATTTAAGCCCAATTTTTAGGTTGGGATCGTTATATATTCTTTTATCGGGTAACTTATCCAGGTCTTTGAGGACCAGATCTCGAAAGACTTTGATGGAGGGTGCCACTGGGCAGGGAGGATTGAACAGCGATGGGTTAGCAAGGCCTGAATGCACAGCATGTGACGTAATATCAATAGTCCGAGGTCTAGTAGGATTAGACATAATATATGTCTGGATATTCAACTTTCTGATGTATTTGTGTACATCTATGAAAGTTGAAAATGTATTTAATCTTTTTGGAGGTACGTATTTTAACCCTTTATCAAGTACTGATTTTTCGGATTTAGTTAGTTCTACATTACTCAAATTAAAAATGCCACTATCTTTTAGACACGTTTTCTTTTTCCTGGCGTGCCACCCCCCTCTGGAGCCGCGCCCGGATTTGGATTTCTTATATGGCTTTCCCCTTCCTTGTGAAAATCCCTCCTCATGGACGAGCCTGGTAGATTCTGGTTATAATTAAATGGTGATCTAATATGGTATCCATCATCCATATCAGAATAGGGGTATCTGGAACCATGATCATCATTGTATCTTCTCTCTCTAAGAGGTGAAAACCTGTTCTGCGTGTGAACCGGA
This sequence comes from Lithobates clamitans, assembly GCA_037952925.1. Lineage (NCBI taxonomy): Eukaryota > Metazoa > Chordata > Amphibia > Anura > Ranidae > Lithobates > Lithobates clamitans. The sequence goes on along the minus strand of JBBGZY010001272.1, from coordinate 2,398,744 downwards.
GTTTCCTGGGAGTATTGGTAGTCTGAATATTGATCATAGTGATCATTATTTCTTCTCCAGGGGGACGAATCCTGTCTGTGATGGTCATAGTATGGTCTCTGGTTCCTATTTCCCTTAGCCCTACCTCTATTATTCCTCCCCCTTCCCACATTATTGGAGGATGAGTTCTTCTGATGGGGTATAGGTGTAAGGGGTCTGATAGGAGGATGGTATACATCCTGTATATTAGGTTCAATCCTATTCATTGATTGTTGTGAACCCAAGGGGGCTGAACTTGAATTACTGATGGGTGCTTGTCCCATCTCAGGATCGACAGTTGCCACCATGCAGCATGGCTGAAATCCGATACATTCCGATCGACAGTTGCCACCATGCAGCATGGCTGAAATCTATTCCCCGAAGTCAGATGTTGCAGATCAGACGCAACTGTTCACAACTCACTGATTACTTCGATCAAGCTAACATTTTGAAGTCGAGATTTATGGATAAGGGTTATAATGCATTAGAGATAGATGAAGTGATTCATAATGTTTCCTTAGTGGATAGGAACCTACTTATCTCAGAACAACCTAAACCCAATTTAGAAAATAAACATAAATGGTCTTTTCTCACTAACTTCTCAATTCAACATAAACAGGTCAAGGACATCTTTCATAGGCACTGGAAGGTTTTAAAAAATGATATTGTTCTTGGACCAGTTCTTCCAGAACAAGCGGGGTGATTTATAGAGGTGCCATGCCCCTGAGAGGACAGATTGCACCTAATATAACAGACCCCCCCTCTGCCCCCTCTTTTTTCCAGAATATGAAGGGTTTCTTCCCTTGTCGAAGATGTAGGGTGTGCAAATATAATACACACAAATCCCGGAAGATCGAGACCTTTGGATCAACCACCACGGGGAGAGAATATTCTGTTAAACACTTTGTTACATGCTCGACGAGGTATATTGTGTATCTCATCACTTGCCCTTGCTGGAAACAGTACGTAGGGCGGACCATCCGTACTTTTGCCATAAGGGTCATAGACATATCAAATCTATTAAAAAGGGACGTACGAATCATAGTGTACCCAACCATTATCTAACATGTCATAATCGAGACCCCACCGGTACTAGGTTCCAAATAATAGACAAATTCACCCCTCATTGGAGAGGAGAGTCATGTATAAGAGGAGTATCAAGGCTTGAAACTTTCTGGATACACCAATTAAGATGTTTCACGCCACATGGACTTAATGTGGAGTGGGACATCAATTCATTTATTAATCAATCTTAATTATAGCCCCTTTTTCTTCTCCTGCTAACTTCGTCCCCAGCCATATTTATAATATATGTAACAAAAGCAAGCCCAACCTGTTTGAGGACATATCTGGGCCTCTTTTATAGTTAAAATGGTTAAGGTGGCTTCCAATATATATGGAGTAGTTCTACAGTCACCATTTTGCTCAATACTAGGTCCTGGTTCTAGATATATATTTTTATATATATTTTTATAGTTTTTAATGGAAATTTTGTTTTTTCTTTTCTTTTATATATCAAATAAATGTTGGAAATGCTGATACTTGTGTATTTCAGCATGGTTCCCTGTTCTTTTACGGTACATTGGCCCTATACGCGTTGTGATCTGACGTGAATTTTGATGGGTACCATTATTCCCTGCCTTATATGTATATTCAAGAACAAGGATGGTCATTTGTTATATAGCTTTTTCCTTTTCTATTAATTGCGATGTAGCTGTAATGCATACTGACTTCCTGATTGGACATCCTAGTGTGAATAATTAGGTTATATGATTAAATCCAATTTTGGTCCATACACTTAACATTACGGCGGATTTCAATGATTGCCGTACTTGGTTTAGGATTGTATTGTAAGTACTTCCTTCCTCGATGACCCGCTTGGAACGCAGTCGCGCTCCAACAGCCTTAGTGATGTGTTTCCACTTCCGGGTTGACGCAATGATGTACACCTAATGTCACGTCAGATGTTATCACGTGATGCCGGTCACGTGTACGTCAAATACGGCGATGGCTTGTATTGGGTGATTAACTGAGGAGCGCACTCTTCTATCCAATGAGTACGCACGTTGATACGGCATCCACATCGAGGTTTGGTTGGCAGAGGCGGATCTACTACTCGTCACCCTATTGGTAAATCTAGGAAACACGTGACCTTGAATGGAACGCACGCTACTAGTCCAGGAAGTCAGCGCGCATGATGCTGTAACAGCTGTTCATGGGTGATCATTTTAATGTATGTATAAAAGCGTAGTGGTGGCGGGATGGCATATACCCCAGCCGAAGTCTCTTCAGACGAAACGCGTCGGGTCTCCTTGCTGTACCCAGCCACCCACACCACGCTTACTTTTTCTATTTTTATTGTTTGAATCGATTCTACTATTTTTAGCTTTTTATGGATTGCTTGATGATCTTAATCGATCAATTAAATGCCAATTGAAAAATATATTTTTGGATTTACACCATGTGGAGGCTCCTTGTCTTTTCTTTATACATGGTTCATGCATGCTAACAAAGACGGTGATCGCGCAGACCTTCCGGGCAGACTCTTGGCCCCCCATCTGAGGAGGAAGTCTTCCGGTGTACAAACCATCCCTATACTGTCATCCATCTTAAGACAGTACAAGCCCATTCGACTCACCGCCAACGGCCTGTGAGTCCACCAAAGTCAGTAAGAGTACTCTATCCCTTACTCTGACTTGAATTTTTACTGTGATGTTACCTGCCTTGGATTCAATTTGGTTCAACTACACTATGCATCATATGGACTAATCTATTAAGTTTCTATGGTTTACCTGGGAGTTATACCCCCCACCAGTATTGTGGACACTTTCAACACTATTTATATATTTTCTCACTGTTACAAAGTGTGGACATTTGAGTTAATATTTTGTTGATATATTTCACTATATTTGTTTTCATGATTTCTGATTGTTTGTGCCTTTCCTAATATCACCTGGGAGTTATACCCCCCACCAGTATTGTGGACACTTTCAATACTATTTATATATTTTCTCACTGTTACAAAGTGTGGACATTTGAGTTAATATTTTGTTGATATATTTCACTATATTTGTTTTCATGATTTCTGATTGTTTGTGCCTTTCCTAATATCAAAGAAAGAGCGTTATACTTTTCTATATGGGTTGAGGTATTTGATTATAGACCTATATTCACTTTACTAATTGGTATATATTTTTTAGTTTTGGGATTGGATGGGGTTACTTGCCACTTTAAACATGGATTGACCTCCCCCTGTCTTAAACCTTTTCACATAGCTTTTTTCACTTTAGCGCTACACTTTTAATATTTAGGTCTTTAGAACATGGGTTTCAATAGCCAAACCGTCAAATTTAGCGTTTGTAAAGCAGGATGGAACACTGGACCTTGAGATAACAGGTCTGGTCGTACTGGTAGTGTCCACAGGTAACCCACCGTCATCCTTACGATTTCCGCATACCACGTCCTTCTGGGCCAAGCGGGAGCCACCAGAAGAACTGACTTCCTTTCCTGTCTGATCCTGCGAAGGAGTCGTGGCAGTAGCAGAATAGGCGGGAATGCATAAATCAGTGAGAACCAATGCCACGGAATCACCAACGCATCCGTCCCGCATGCAAGAGGATCTTTTGTCCTTGCCACAAATCTGTCTATCTTTTTGTTGAATCGGGATGCAAAGAGATCTACATCTGGGACCCTCCATCTTTGGCAGATGTTCCAAAAGACGTCGGGATGCAGAGACCATCCCCCTGGAAGTAACCGCTGCCGACTTAAATAATCCACCTGCCAGTTCTCTATCCCTGGAATGAAAACTGCCGATATGCATGGCACATGCCTCTCTGCCCAGAGTAAGATCTGGTTCACCTCTCTTTGAGCAGCTCGGCTCCGGGTGCCTCCCTGATGATTGGCATAAGCCACTGCTGTGGCATTGTCAGACTGGATTCTGACCGGGCAACCCAGTAGCCTGATAGTCCAGGCCTTTAGGGCTAGATATACCGCACGGATCTCCAGTATGTTGATGGGTAAGGTCCTCTCGGTCTTGGACCATACCCCTTGGACCGCAGACTGTTCCAGAACTGCTCCCCAACCCGACAGAATTGCATCTGTTGTTATCACCGTCCAGGTAACCGGTAGAAAGGATTTCCCCTTTTGCAGGTGTTCGGGTATTAGCCACCAATTGAGGCTGTGACGCACCGCATGAGACAGGTGCATCGGAAAGTCTAATGCCTGAACCTTCTTGTTCCAGGCCGACAGAATACTGTGTTGCAGCATTCTTGAATGAAACTGAGCATAGGGAACTGCTTCGAATGAAGACACCACTTCCCTAGTAGCCTCATACAAAGGCGGACAGAAGGACCCTTCTTGGTCCTGACTGCCAGAATCAGCTCTGTTAAAGCAGTGATTTTGCCTGAGGTAGAAATATTTTCTCCTGGCTTGTATCTATGATCAGACCTAAATACTCCAGTCTTCTAAGGCCTCTTTCACACGGACGATCCGTATGTCCGTCTTTCATCCTTCCGTTTTCGGATGAAAAACGGACATACATTCATACCTATGGAGCGTCGGATGTCAGCGGTGACATGTCCGCTGACATCCGACCCGCTCCGATCCGAAAAGTGTAACGGAGGAAAAACCTACTTTTCCATCCGTTATCGGATCGGGTGACGACGGACATTACGGTCCGTCATCATCCGATCCCCCCCATAGGGGAGAGCGGCGCTCTGACAGGTCCGCCGCTGCACAGCGTGCAGCGATGGACCTGTCATCTTCCTGCTCAGCGGGGATCGTCGGAGCGATCCCCGCTGAGCAAGCGGGTGTTCACGGGGCAGATCATGACTGATCCCCGTGTGAAAGAGCCCTTACTGGTTTTAGGAAAGTCTTTTCTAGGTTGAGTATCCAACCCAGGTGTTCCAGATACCTGACTGTGGTCCTCAAGTTTCCGTTCAAGGAGGCTACCAACCGGTCTATCAAGAAAAGGTCATCTAGGTATGCTATGACAGCTATACCCTGAGCCCTTAATCTGGCCAGAGGAGGAGCCAAGACCTTTGTGAACACTGGAGGTGCAGTGGCTATCCCAAAGGGCAGAGCCACAAACTGGAAATGGCGCCCTCCTATCTCGAAGCGCAGAAACTTCTGATGAGCGGAAAAAATAGGCACATGCAGATATGCATCTCTGATGTCTATTGATGCCAGAAATTCTCCTCCCTGCCAGGTGGAAACTGCTGTCCGAATTGATTCCATGCGGAAGGATTGAATCCCTAGGAATCGGTTCAGATCCCTTAAATCCAGAATGGGTCTGACATCCCCATTTGGTTTTTGGACCGTAAAAAGGTTGGAATAGAAGCCCAATCCTTGATCCTTCGCGGGAACTACCACAATGACCTCCTGCGACAAAAGTCGCTCTAACGCTAGAAGGAGCGACTGCTTCTTCTCTGGATCTCTGGGGACACTTGACCTGAGGAAAAGAGGAGAAGGGAATTCCTGAAACTCCAGCTTGTACCCTAAGGTTACTGTGGAGATTACCCATCTGTCCTGGAAATCCTCCTGCCAGAGCCCTGAGAACTGTTGCAGTCTTCCCCCCACTCGAGTGAGCGGGGGCGCCCCCTCAAGCAGAGGTCTTAGTGTTTTGCCTAGTAGGCTTCTTCCCCCAGGACTTCTTTTGTCCCTGGGGTTCACTCTTGTCTCTGGGCCCAGATGGAGGAGGCCGTCGAGACTGCCTGGAGGCTGAAGCCCCCAGCGCTGGGGAAAGAGTCCGTCTGAAAGAGGGACGCTTACTCTTCTTCTTAACAGGTAAGAGAGTGCTTTTCCCACAAGAGATTCTCTTGATATAGTTATCCAAGTCTTCTCCAAACAACCTTTCACCACGAAATGGAAACCCAGCCAGGAGCTTCTTACATGGTGCTTCGGCTGACCAATTTTTCAACCATAGGATTTTACGTATATGCACCAACCCCAGTGAATCTCTGATGGCGTCAACAACAAAGCATAAGGCCGCTCGAAGGTTAGCCAACCCCTGGGCCTCCTGTTCAGGTAAAACCTTGATGACCTGTTTAACATGGTCTGTTAAGTACTGACAGACTCCAATCGCTGCTACTGCAGGTTGAGCCACTGAACCTGCTAAGGAGAAAACATCCTTCAATAGGGATTTCATCTTTTTATCTACAGGATCCCTGAGCATTGAGCATTGTCTACAGGACAAGTCAGACTATTATTTACAGAGGAAATGGTGGCATCAATGGCCGGTATTCCCCACATCTTAATAAACTTTTCTTCCATAGGATAAAGTGTAGAAAACTCTTTCGGCGGAAAAAAACGGTTATCTGGGTTATCCCACTCAGCATAAAGGAGCTTTTCAAGTAAATTATGAACAGGAAAAGCCTGTGCTGTTTGAGGAGGTTTCAGTGACCTTAAAGAAGAAGAGGGTTCTTGAACTGATTCAGATATGGGCAACTTAAATGTGGAGCGGACCAATCCAGTAAGGATCTGCACTAAGACTTTCTCCTCTTGGGAAGTCGCAGAGGGTCCCTCTCCACCTGATTCCTCCGAAGAGGAATCATCCGTCCCATCCCGATCCTCTGAAAGGGATTCCTCTCCTTTATCCCAGAGCTCCTCTTCCTGAGGGTCTTGGGGAACAGAGGAAGGCCTAGTGCGTTTTCTTCCACCAAGTGAAGACGTAATCACGGCCATTAATCTTTCCTCTAAACCATTAATGGTTGAGGAAAAAAGCTCCTGTGTAATATATACAGGGGCTGAAGTGCCAGAAGCAGGTATAGCCCCTGACACCGATGGCTCTCCCTGGCTAGCCATCCCTGTCCCCTCAGGGGGGGAGGATGCTGCAGACAGGGGGCCCTCAGAACCTGAACGAGATCCCCTAGAGTGCTTGAACCTCTTCTACCCATAGTGCAAAGCAACAAGGTGGAGGTATCAAAAAATGAACACTGACTGCTGAGCGATGTAGTCTGGCTAAAAGCCTTGCTACCCAATTCCCAGTCTGGTGTTACTTTAGTAAATGCTGCTCAGGAGAATGCCTGTGTCCCACCTTACATGCGACCGTCAGCTCTGTGTCCCTCCAGAAGGCTTAGTGCACCTGTAATTAGTGCCTTTAATAGCCTGCAGCCGGTCCTGTGGGTGTCTGAGCACACTGTGCTGATGCCCCGCCCCCCCCTCAACCGTGCCCCCCCCACTTTGTTTTTTGAAAAAACGAGCGCTTCCCGCACTAGCCCACCCTTCTGAATCAAACATGGAGGAGGTTGGGGGAGGAGGGATAGAGGCTGGTAATGATGGGCCTGCCTGTGTAATGGCGGCGGCTGCGACGGCAGTGAAAATGCGGTGTCTAACTGCCTTACAGATCACCTGCGGCCTCCCCCTAGTCTGGGGGGAGATATCCCTGAGGAGAGCCCCCCCATCCCATTCTACCTGGAGCCGGCCGGTGGAGCTTGTACAGCGTCGAACACTTGAGACAGACATCAGCATGAAAAGGTATGTGCTCTTGGCAGCCCCTGGTGGTCACAATAGGCATAGCAAGCATTTACCTTAAAGGAGAAACCTACTAGAATTAAAAAATTCTGTGGAATCTCCCTTACCTGTTGTACAAACCCAATCTTCGCCTCTCACGGTGTGCTCCATTTGAAAAAAACGTCAGAGACTGGGGCCCCCTACGAATAGGGGGATCCACAGTTCTGGCCCTGTAAAGCACCCGGCTAGAAATTAGGCTAGAAAAACCATTTTCTAATATGATCTCTAAAAAGAGAAGCGTTACAGGTAAAACCTAGTTTCTTTGGACACGAGGCCCGGGTACCATCCAATTCAGCCTAGAAAAGATACTTTGGAATGGATCTGGTTTGCCTGGCCTGCCCCAGTATAGGATATAGGATAATCCCTTTGGAGCTCAGCAAAGGACATCTTTACACGTCCATCACCTAAGACACTGGCGTAAAAACTGAGGTATCCCTGCAAGGGGAGGGATTATATAGGGGGTTGAACTTCCTGGTTAGGGTGTGCCAGTGTCCAATCACCAGTGATACCTATATAACCCATCAGTAATTACTGTGGCTCTGTGTCCCATGATGTTCGAGAAAGAAAATTACATTTTGTGCAGGGACTGTTCTAAGCACGGGAAACATGCGCCACTTTACAGGCATATTATAGACACCCCCCAGGTACGATAATTAAAGGAATATTTCACTTTTATTTTATTTTTTTTACTTTAAGCATCATTAAAATCACCGCTCCCAAAAAAACGGCTGTTTTTAAAAGTTTTTTTTGTTGATACACATGCCCTGGTGCAGGACCTGGGTCCCCAAACCCTTTTTAGGACAATACCATGAAAATTAGCCTTTAAAATGAGCACTTTTGATTTCGAACATTCAAGTCCCATAGACGTCAATGGGGTTCTAACGTTTGTGCGAATTTTTGGTCCGTTCGCAGGTTCTGGTGCGAACCGAACTGGGGGGTGTTCGGCTCATCCCTAGTCTAGAGGCAACAGTGCTGGTCGTGGACACGGTGCATCCTCATCAGCACGTGGCCGTGGGGCATGCTTGTCCTTTTTCTCGGCAGCTGGCCATGTTAAGCCACAACATGCCGAAGAGTTGATAGAGTGGATGACCAAGCCGTCCTCATCCGCCTCATCCTCTGTCACCCAGGCTACCTTGGCTGCCAATGCAGGTGCCAAAGCTACCTATTCCTTAAACTCAAGGTCGTCATCAGTTACTCCTTCCCTAGTCCCACCGGAAGAGTCCCCCGAACTGTTCGACCACAGTGTCGGGTACATGCTGTAGGAGGATGCGCAGCATTTTGAAGGCTCTGATGATGGTACCCAGCTTAAGGAAGGCAGTAACGTGAGCCCAGAGAGGGGGGTTGCCCAAGAAGGACAACAAACTGGCAGTCATGTTCCCCCAGCTGCAGCATACTGCCAGGTTTGCTCCAGTGATGAGGAGGGAGGGGATGATGAGCTCACTGACTCTACGTGGTGACATAGAAATTTGGCTATACGCAGAGCACACAGCCAAATCTCCTGTTTCTAATAATAACAGTTTTGTCTAATGATATAAATGCATCTCACCTTTTGATCATATGCCATCCTCTGGTGTAGCCCATCCTCTGGTGTGTTCCCCATCCTCACAGACACAACACATGCTTACGTTCCCAGCTCCAACATCGCTCTGCTTGCTCAGCAGTGTGCTGACTCTTTATTCAAAGACCACAAAAGCAATCACAAACAGGAAGCCCTGGCCCCAACAGCCAATCGCTTCCTTCACAGGAAATGACCTCACAGGAAATGACCTCACAGGAAATGACCTCACAGGATGTGAATGGCCATATGAGGATTTAACACAACACAATACAACCAAATGAGGATGACTAGAGTTCCTCATGGGTGGGAGATTATCTGCAGGTGTACGTCATGGCACCCCAAACATGTTGATCAGGCATATCGGGGTGCCAAGAGCAAACAACCGATAATGTCTTTGCAGAGCGAACACCTCCCCACCAGACGATCGTTCTGTGCATTGCACAGGGGCCCTTCGCTGACGGACATGTCCTCTCTCCGCAAACACCTCTCTCCAAACACCAGGAAGTTTTCCACTTCCTAACAGGTCTCAACCAGCGTCAGTCTGCCCCAGTCAGCTCTTTAGAGCGGGCTGCGAGAGAACAGACACTGGGAGACTCTTATGACAATACATTAATATACATCTTCATAAAATTTTCCACAACAGTGGGTGCCTGATAGGAGAGAGAAGGAGGAGACACATCTCCAACGAGGCAGGATGCCCTCGGGGGCCAGCTTAAGAGCAGCCAACCGACTGCATCACACCGCAGAGCTCCACAAGTGCAGGGCGCAGGTGACTCCACGCGTTATTCCAAAAGTTCTTCAGTGTGGGCCTTTTTTGAGACATGTGCAGCAGATTGCACCGTTGCTATTTGCAACATATGTCTGAAGCGTATCAAGTGTGGACTGGACAGCAAGCGCTTGGGCACCACCTGCTTAATCAGACATATGTTGAGCTCCCATGCAGCTCGTTGACAACACTACCTAAAAGACCCACACCAAAGAACAAGGCGGACCTCTCCTTGCTCCTCCTCATCAGCTGGGATCTCAAACCCCACTATACCTTCAGTCCTCTCAGAAACCTGCACTGAGAGGAATGAAGATGTAGAATAGGGATGAGCTTCGTGTTCGAGTCCAACCCATGTTCGACTCGAACATCGTCTGTTCGCCCGTTCTCTGAATTGCGAAAGATATGGGCCGTTCGCGCCAAATCCGCCTGCACGGCGGCCCTGTGTAGTGTGTGTCCTGGGGTTCATTGAGAGAGAGAGAGAGAGAGAGACAGACAGTGACATTTGATTTGAGTTAGATAGATTAGGCAGAACAGTCAGTCAGTTAGCTGCACTTACAGTGTATTGTGTATATATATGCATCCCAGGTGTTGCATATTTATATATATATATACACTGTATTCAGTTTAGCTAGATCCGTTCCTGTTATCTTCCTACTGACAGGCAGGCTTGTCTTGTTACAGTATTTACAGCTACCTGAAGAAAATTACTGGTGTTCTTTTGATCCTATTAGTACCACAGTCAGGCAGCTAGACTATTTACAGTTAGTGCAGTGCGTCCTGCTCACAGTGTTCAGCTAGATCCGTTCCTGTTATCTTCTTACTGACAGGCAGGCTTGTCTTGTTACAGTATATACAGCTACCTGAAGAAAATTACTGGTGTTCTTTTGATCCTATTAGTACCACAGTCAGGCAGCTAGACTATTTACAGTTAGTTCAGTGCGTCCTGCTCACAGTGTTCAGCTAAAACTACAAGTTAGTGGGGTGCGTCCTGCTCACAGTGTTCAGCTAAACCTACAAGTTAGTGGGGTGCATTCTGCTCACAGTGTTCAGCTAAACCTACAAGTTAGTGCGGTGCGTCCTGCTCAGTGTTCAGCTAAACCTACAAGTTAGTGGGGTGCGTCCTGCTCACAGTGTTCAGCTAAACCTACAAATTAGTGTGGTGCGTCCTGCTCACAGTGTTCAGCTAAACCTACAAGTTAGTGTGGTGCGTCCTGCTCACAGTGTTCAGCTAAACATACAAGTTAGTGGGGTGCGTCCTGCTCACAGTGTTCAGCTAGATCCGTTCCTGTTATCTTCTTACTGACAGGCAGGCTTGTCTTGTTACAGTATTTACAGCTACCTGAAGAAAATTGCTGGTGTTCTTTTGATCCTATTAGTACCACAGTCAGGCATCTAGACTATTTACAGTTAGTGCAGTGCGTCCTGCTCACAGTGTTCAGGTAAACCTACAAGTTAGTGCGGTGCGTCCTGCTCAGTGTTCAGCTAAACCTACAAGTTAGTGGGGTGCGTCCTGCTCACAGTGTTCAGCTAAACCTACAAGTTAGTGGGGTGCGTCCTGCTCACAGTGTTCAGCTAAACCTACAAGTTAGTGTGGTGCGTCCTGCTCACAGTGTTCAGCTAAACCTACAAGTTAGTGGGGTGCGTCCTGCTCACAGTGTTCAGCTAAACCTACAAGTTAGTGGGGTGCGTCCTGCTCACAGTGTTCAGCTAGATCCGTTCCTGTTATCTTCTTACTGACAGGCAGGCTTGTCTTGTTACAGTATTTACAGCTACCTGAAGAAAATTGCTGGTGTTCTTTTGATTCTATTAGTACCACAGTCAGGCAGCTAGACTATTTACAGTTAGTGGGGAGCGTCCTGCTCACAGTGTTCAGCTAAATCTACAAGTTACTGGGGTGCGTCCTGCTCACAGTGTTCAGCTAAACCTACAAGTTAGTGGGGTGCGTCCTGCTCACAGTGTTCAGCTAAACCTACAAGTTAGTGTGGTGCGTCCACCTCACAGTGTTCAGTTAAACCTACAAGTTAGTGGGGTGCGTCCACTTCAGTGTTCAGCTAAAGCTACCTGTAGAAGGTTTGTGGTGTTCTCATACTACAGGCAGGCAGTTGATTTTGCTAGCTGCAGTATCAGTACATATATATATATATATATATATATATATATATATATATATCCCAACTTAGTGCAGCTACAGGCCATTAGTATGTCTGGAAGGCCAAGAAGGAGAGGCAGACAGTCACAAGCCAATAAGAGAGGGCAAGCAGGCTCTGTGTCTAGTTCTGGTCGTGAAGACGGTGCATCCTCATCAGCACGTGGCCGTGGGACATGCTTGGCCTCTTTTTCGGCAGCTGGCCGTGTTGAGCCGCAACATGCAGAAGACTTGGTCGAGTGGATGACCAAGCCGTCCTCATCCTCCTCATCCTCTCTCACCTGTGCCCAGGGTACTTTGTCTGGCAAAGCAGCGGCCTCTTCCCTCGGCTCAATGTCATCAGTGACTCCTTCCCTAGCCCCACCATGTCCTCCTGAGGATTCCCTCGAACTGTTTGACCACAGTGTTGGGTACATGCTCCAGGAGGATGCCCAGCGTTTGGAAGGCTCTGATGATGATACTGAGCTCGATGAAGGCAGTAACATGAGCACGGACAGAGGGGGTGCCCAAGAAGGACTGCAATCTGGCAGTCATGCTCCCCCTGCTGCAGCATACTGCCAGGTTTGCTCCAGTGATGAGGAGGGAGGGGATGATGAGGTCACTGACTCAACGTGGGTGCCTGATAGGAGAGAGGAAGAGGAGGAGGAGGAGGAGGCGGCACATCACCAACGAGGCAGGATGCCCTCCAGGGGCCAGCCTAAGGGCAGCACATTGACTGCATCACACCCCAAAGCTCCATATGTGCAGGGCGCTGCAGTGTCTGCGCGTTATTCAAAAAGTTCTTTGGTGTGGGCCTTTTTTGAGATGAGTGCATCAGATCGCACCGCTGCTATTTGCAACATATGTCTCAAGCGTATCTCGCGTGGCCAAAACATCTCCCACTTGGGTACCACATGCTTGACCAGACATATGTTGACCTGCCATGCAGTTCGTTGGCAAGCATATCTAAAAGACCCACACCAAAGAACAAAGAGGACCTCTCCTTGCTCCTCATCAGCTGTGATCTCCAACCCCACTATACCTTCAGTCCTCTCTGAGACCTGCACTGAGAGGAATGAAGGTGTAGAATTAGGTGTGTCACAGCCAAGTACTTGTGGGCAATCTGCTTTTGGTACACCGACGTCAGATTGTACCAGGCAAATTTCCCTGCCCCAGCTGCTGCACCGCCGAAAGAAGTTTGCTCCCAACCATCCACATGCGCAGCAGTTGAATGCTAGCTTGGCAAAATTGCTAGCACTTCAATTGCTGCCTTTTCAGTTCGTAGACTCTGCCTCCTTCCATGAGTTTGTGTTCTGTGCGGTTCCTCAGTGGCAGGTACCCAAATGCCACTTTTTCTCACGGAAGGCGATTCCGGCTCTCTACCGGCATGTGGAAGGCAATGACCATGCCTCGCTGGACAGGGCGGTCAGCGGTAAGGTGCATATTACCGCTGACTCATGGTCCAGCAGGCATGGACAGGGACGTTACCTAAGTTTCACGGCGCATTGGGTGACTCTGCTGGCAGCTGGAAAGGATGCAGGACAAGGTGCAGTAGTGTTGGAGGTTGTTCCGCCACCATGCCTCCAAAATGCTAATGATTGTAACACACCTCTCTCCTCCACCCCCTCCTCTTCTTCTTCCTCCATGGCCTCTTCCTGTGCTTTGTCCTGGGAACCAGTGGTGCTCCGTAGCCGTTCAAGGGGCTACGCAAGTACGCAGGCCAAAAGATGCCATGCGGTGCTTGAGCTGGTGTGCTTGGGGGACAGGAGTCACACTGGGGCAGAGGTTCTGCCAGCTCTGCAGGGGCAGGTTCAGAGGTGGTTGATGCCACGCCAACTTAAGGCAGGAATGGTGGTTTACGACAATGGCACCAACCTCCTCTCTGCCCTCCGACAGGGACAAATGACCCATGTGCCCTGTTTGGCTCACGTAGTTAACTTGGTAGTGCAGCGGTTCTTGGGCAGGTACCCGGGCTTACAGGATGTCTTGAGGCAGGCCAGGAAAGTCTGTGTGCATTTCCGCCGGTCATATAATGCCAGTGCTCGGCTGACAGACCTTCAAAAAGATTTAACCTGCCCAAGAACCGCCTAATCTGTGACATGCCCACCAGGTGGAACTCAACGTTGGCCATGCTGCAGCGGCTGCACACGCAGCAGAGGGCCATCAATGAGTACCTGTGCAACTATGGCACCAGGACAGGGTCAGGGGAGCTTGGTTTTTTTTCCCCACGCCAGTGGGCCATGATCAGGGATGCATGCACTGTCCTGTCACCATTTGAGGAGGCCACAAGGATGGTGAGCAGTGACAGTGCATGCATCAGTGACACTGTCCCCCTTTTCCACCTGTTTGAGCACACGCTGCGTGGAATAATGGACAGGGCACTTGAGGAAGAACAGAGGCAGGAAGAGGAGGACTTCCTTAGCTCTCAAGGCCCCCTTTATCCAGACAGTGTTCCTGCGTGCCCGCCGATCACAGAGGAAGAGGACGAGGAGGAGGAGGAGGAAGATTGTGTCAGTATGGAGGTGGAGCCTGGCACTCAGCATCGGCAACAGCCTTTAAGGGATCAGTCCCAAGAAACACATGAATTTGTACGTGGCTGGGAGGAGGTGGCTGCGGACAATGTCGTCCTTAGTGACCCAGAGGACTCCGGACCGAATGCCTCAGCAAACCTATGCTGCATGGCCTCCCTGATCCTGCAAAGCCTGCATAAGGATCCTTGTATTCGTGGTATCAAGGAGAAGGACCAATACTGGCTGGCAACCCTCCTTGATCCACGTTACAAGGGTAAGGTTGCGGACCTTATCTTGCCATCGCAGAGGGAGCAGAGGATGAAACATCTTCAGGAGGCCTTGCAGAAAGGTCTGTGCAACGCGTTCCCAGAGACTGGGAGGATACAAACTCCTGCTTCTGGACAACGTGTTGCTGAGGCTTCGGTGAGTCAAAGAAGGAGCGGTGGAGAAGGAGGCCGTCTGACCGATGCGTTCAGACAATTTTTTGGTCCGCAGCCCCAAGGTATGATCGGTTCCAGCAACCATCGCCAGCGTCTGTTTTACATGGTGCAGGAATACCTAGGGGCAAGATCTGACTTGGACACGTTTCCCACCGAAAATTCTCTGGGTTACTGGGTCTTGAGGATGGATCACTGGCCAGAGCTTGCACAGTATGCAATTGAGCTACTGGCCTGTCCTGCATCCAGCGTTCTTTCGGAACGCACATTTAGTGCTGCTGGAGGCTTCGTAACCGATCACAGGGTGCGTCTGTCCACCGACTCGGTCGATCGACTGACCTTCATAAAAATGAATCAGTCTTGGATCACCACCAGCTACCAAGCACCTGATGCTGATGTAACTGAATAATTTTTTTTGAAATCTCAGATCCCTTCAAAGACTGCCTATGCTGATGCTGAGTGACTATCCCTGAGTAATTATCCTCTTCCTCCTGTCAGGATACACCCATCAGCAGACAGCCTCGAAGATGTCTAAGGCACAGAAGAAGACATATTCCTGTTGCACACAGAAACCGGGCTTTGGCATTTAGACGTGCGCATGCGCGAACAAGAGCGCAAACAGTGGCCGTCACGCATTCCTGAGCAACGATCGGCACCTGCACACTTCCGTACGTATCTAACGCGCGCACTAGCGCTCGTTCACATTGGCGCCAAACGATCTATTTAAGTCCAGCTGGTGCTTGACCTGGTGCTGCCTTGTCTTCAGCTTCTGAGTGTCCAGCACCCTGTGAACCTGTATCCTGACTCCTGGCCCGTCTTGTTACCTTCCCTTGAACTCTGCCTGTACCGACCCTGGCTTGTCCTGTGACTAATCTTCTGCTTTCTCCCTGGCACCTGCACTGCTGATCTGGTTTGACCCGGCTTGTTCCTGACTACGATCCCGCCTGCACCTAGTACCCGATTTGATCTGCCGTGTATGACCCTGCCTGTCTGACCCTGTTGCTTGTCGTTGTCATCTGCACCTGCTGCCATCTGCTAGTCTCCTGCGGAAGCTTATCTGTGTCTCTTCAGTACGACCAAGCCTGCTACCCTGCTATCACCAAAGACTTTCTGGCGCTCGTGCAACTCTGTACTTTGGTGCCTTCTGTTTGCTCTATCAGGGGCCCTAAGTCAGAGTGGTAAGGGAGGCCTTGCTCGTCCATTCAGGCTCTTCTACCAGGTACATGATAGTACAAGGCAGCCATGACTGAGCCTGAACGAGCAACCTCCTCCGTAGAGCAGCTGTGTCATCACCTAACTGCATTTACCCAAACAGTCAAGCGTCTGCAAGCAAGTTACAGCCAGCTGGAAGAACGGATTCATGAACTTTCTCCAACACCTGCTTTAATAATGCAGTCACCGGAACCCCGGGTTCCTATTCCAGAGAAGTTTTCTGGCAACTGTGGCAAGTTCAGGACTTTTCAGAATGCCTGTATTCTGTATTTTTCATTACAGCCCCAGACCTTCTCTCAGGAGATCACCAAAGTAGGGTTTGTAATCTCCCTCCTGCAGGGTGAACCTCAGTCCTGGGCTCACCGTTTAATGGAACAGGACAATCCCTGTCTGTCAAGCCTGACCACTTTCTTTGCATCCATGGCTCGAATCTACGAGGACCCTCTGCGAACTGCCACGGCCGAGTCTGCTCTGCATGCGCTCCAGCAAGGCCATCGAGCCGCTGAGGACTATGTAACGGACTTTAGATGCTGGAGCGCAGACGTCGAATGGAACAGTGCTGCTCTCTGTTACCAATTTCGACTAGGACTATCCGAACCCCTAAAAGATGAACTAGCTCGTGTTGGAGTACCTGAATCCTTAGAAGCACTCAATTCAAATTGACAGACGTCTGAGAGAACGCAGTGCAGAGAGATCAGCTGAACGATTCCAGCCTCTAGGGCTGCTATCACAAGAGCCTGGTCCTTCTAGTCCAGCTCAACCCAGCAGGTTCCATCCCTCCCTCTCTCCAGAGGAACGTCTGTACCGTCGTCAGAACCACTTGTGTCTGTATTGTGGAAAGGATGGCCATTATGTGAGTTCCTGTCCTGCCAAGATTCGGAAATGTCTGACCTTTCTCCCTGCCAGACAGTCCTCCCGGCCTCCCAAGTCTTCTCACCTGGCCGTACAGATTTCACTACAACTTTCAGAAAGAGTGATCCAAGTACCTGCTATTGTAGATTCAGGGGCTTGCAGTTGCTTCATTGATTTGACTTTTGCTCTTCAACATAAGATTCCTCTGCAACCCAAAGCTCATGGACTCTCTATCCACCTGGCAGACGGGTCAAATATTAAATCCGGTCCGGTTACCCAGGAGACTGTTTCGTTATTAGCTACTATTTCTGGTGACCACAGAGAACTGTTGCGTTTGGATGCCATAGCTTCACCACTGTTCCCTATCATTTTGGGTATGCCATGGCTCCAGGCACATAATCCCTGTATCCATTGGGATGTCGGAGAAGTCGAGTTTCCCTCTCTCTACTGCCAGCAACATTGCTTCTCCAGACCATTCTGTCATCCATCCCCCTTGCTGTGCATGGACTCAGATGATGAAACCCGTTCTTCCATTCCAGCACCCTACCAAGACTTTGCCGATGTGTTCAGTAAGAAGGGAGCTGAGATTCTACCTCCACATAGACCATACGACTGCCCCATCGAGCTCCTCCCTGGGGCCGAGATACCTTTTGGGCGAATCTTTCCCTTGACTGAACCTGAACTTGCCGCCTTGAAAATCTATATTGATGACAGCCTGAGAAAGGGATTTATCCATCCCTCTACATCCCCAGCCGGAGCTGGGATTTTCTTTGTTGAGAAAAAGGATCTTTCCCTTCGCCCGTGCGTGGATTACCGGGACTTAAATAAAATCATGATTAAAAACCGATACCCCTTGCCTCTAGTACCAGAGTTGTTTCAGAGACTCCGTTCTGCTGTCATCTTCACAAAGTTATACTTGCGAGGGGCATATAACCTGGTACGTATTCGTGAAGGTGACGAATGGAAGACGGCCTTTCGTACCAGGTTTGGACATTTCGAATACTTGGTGATGCCCTTTGGGCTATGTAATGCCCCAGCAACGTTCCAGCACTTTATTAATGATGTTTTCCGGGACTATTTAGACTTATTTGTTATTGTATATCTTGACGATATCTTGATTTTCTCCCCTTCTTTAGAAGCTCATCGAGAACATGTCAGAAAAGTTTTGGTTCGACTCAGACAGCACGGCTTGTTTGCAAAAGTAGAAAAGTGCGAATTTGAATGCCAAAGCATCCAGTTCCTGGGCCTTGTTCTTTCCACAGGTGGCATTAAGATGGATCCCCAGAAGGTCTCGGCCATCCTGGATTGGCCGGCTCCTACGGACAAGAAAGGGGTGCAACAGTTCGTAGAATTTGCGAACTTCTATAGAAAGTTTATCAAGGGGTTTTCCGCAATAATTTCTCCCATAACTCAACTGACAAGACAATCTCAACGGTTCCAGTGGTCTTCCAAGGCGCAAACCGCATTTGAAACTCTGAAAGGTCTTTTCACAGCTGCACCTATATTACGTCATCCAGATCCTGCTCTGCCATTCGTCCTAGAGGTAGACGCATCAGAGACGGCAGTATGGGCAGTTCTGTCTCAACGCCAAGGGGCCAAGTCCCTACTACATCCTGTGGCATTCTTTTCTCGCAAGTTGTCCCCGGCAGAGAAAAACTACGACGTAGGAGACCATGAGCTTCTGGCAATTAAAGCTGCTCTCGAAGAGTGGAGATACCTACTGGAAGGTGCAGCTCATCCGATCCTGATCTACACCGACCATCGAAACTTAGAGTATCTGCGAGTCGCAAAGCGCTTAAAACCCCGGCAGGCCAGGTGGGCACTCTTTTTTACAAGATTCATTTTCCATATTACCTACAGGCCAGGATCTAAGAACATTAAGTCGGATGCTCTGTCCCGAATGTTTGGCACGACAGAAGAACCAGTTTCTCCGGATACCATTCTTTCTCCCGGAAATTTCCTTTTATTACAGGAAGATTTGTTGTCACAGATTAGACAAGCCACTATTGATGTCTCACCATCTCCTGGGATGACGCTACAAGCTAAAGATGGCCTTTTATGGCACAGCAACAAGATCTTTGTGCCTGAAGGTCTACGAGTCTCCACCTTGGGTCTCTGCCATGACCATGCCCTTGCAGGACACTTTGGAGTCCACAAGACAACTGAACTTTTACAGCGTATCTTTTGGTGGCCTTGTTTAAAAGAAGACTACAAGAAGTACATTGAAACCTGCCCTACCTGCGCCAGAAACAAATATAGCCGAACAAGATCCTGGGGATTGTTGAGACCCTTACCAGTTCCAGATAGACCCTGGCAGATGATCTCTATGGATTTTATCACTGAGCTCCCTCCTTCCGAAGGTTACTCTACCATCTTTGTAGTCATAGATCGGTTGTCGAAGATGGCACATTTCCTACCCATGAAGGGTACCCCGTCTGCTTCTGAGACAGCGCAGGTCTTTATTAAAGAAATTATGAGACTACGTGGACTTCCTGCCAATATCGTGTCGGACCGCGGGGTACAATTCACATCCAGATTTTGGAGAGCCTTGTGTAAATCCTTGAAAATCGAACTATCCTTTTCCTCAGCTTACCACCCCCAGACCAATGGTCAAATGGAAAGGACCAACCAGACGTTAGAGCAATACTTACGCTGTTTCTCTTCCTTCTCGCAGGATGACTGGGTGGCACTATTACCTCTGGCGGAGTTTGCATATAATAATTCAGAGAATTCTGCCATCAAACAAGCCCCATTCTTCGCCAACTATGGGTTCCACCCCTCATTTTTGACTGCCTCCGCTCCAGAATGCCCTGTTCCGGCAGTTCAGGACACAATAAACTTTTTCAGGACCAACAATCAGTTATTACAGAAGACGATGACCAAGGCCCAGGAAGACTATAAAAAATCCTTTGACAAGAAGAAGCGGGGAGAGTTGATTTTGGAACCTGGTGATCCGGTCTGGTTAGCTACGACTAATCTGAAATTAGCCTGCCCATCTAGAAAACTGGGCCCTAGGTTTGTGGGACCCTTCAGGGTGAAGAGAAGAGTTGGCACTCTCAGATTCCTTCAGAATCCACCCAGTCTTCCATATATCTCTACTGAAGCCTGCTAGTCCAGATCCATTTCCCGAACGAAGTAGTAATCCTCCTGCACCTGTAATAGTAGATGGGGAAGAGGAGTACGAGGTCGAGGCGATCATGGATTGCAGGAAGAGACAGAATCAGGTCCAGTACTTGGTCAAATGGAAAGGGTACGGACCTGAGGAAAATTCATGGGAACCAGAGGGCAATATCCATGCCAACAGACTTGTCCAAGCATTCTGTCAAAACCACCCGGAGAGACTAGCTCAGTTGGGCATCCGGAGGCTGCCCATTGGAGGAGGGCAATGTCAGAATACACCCATCAGCAGACAGCCTCGAAGATGTCTAAGGCACAGAAGAAGACATATTCCTGTTGCACACAGAAACCGGGCTTTGGCATTTAGACGTGCGCATGCGCGAACAAGAGCGCAAACAGTGGCCGTCACGCATTCCTGAGCAACGATCGGCACCTGCACACTTCCGTACGTATCTAACGCGCGCACTAGCGCTCGTTCACGTTGGTGCCAAACGATCTATTTAAGTCCAGCTGGTGCTTGGCCTGGTGCTGCCTTGTCTTCAGCTTCTGAGTGTCCAGCACCCTGTGAACCTGTATCCTGACTCCTGGCCCGTCTTGTTACCTTCCCTTGAACTCTGCCTGTACCGACCCCGGCTTGTCCTGTGACTAATCTTCTGCTTTCTCCCTGGCACCTGCACTGCTGATCTGGTTTGACCCGGCTTGTTCCTGACTACGATCCTGCCTGCACCTAGTACCCGATTTGATCTGCCGTGTATGATCCTGCCTGTCTGACCCTGCTGCTTGTCGTTGTCATCTGCACCTGCTGCCATCTGCTAGTCTCCTGCGGAAGCTTCTCTGTGTCTCTTCAGTACGACCAGACCCGCTACCCTGCTATCACCAAAGACTTTCTGGCGCTCGTGCGACTCTGTACTTTTGGTGCCTTCTGTTTGCTCTATCAGGGGCCCTAAGTCAGAGTGGTAAGGGAGGCCTTGCTCGTCCATTCAGGCTCTTCTACCAGGTAAGTGATACCTCCTCAATGATCACGCTGATAGCTTGTAAGAACATTTTTGGTTCTGGGCGCAACCACCAGTGCCTAAGGCACAATTTTTCAGCCCGTTTAACAGGGGTGTGTAATTACAATTTTTGATGCAATACTTTGCAGCAGGGCTCTTTTCAGTATTCCAACTAGAGTATCTGTGAGGGGTTGCAGTGTTGTGGCACCAGCACCAGTGCCTAAGGCCCAATTTTTCTGCACCTGTTTAACAGGGGCGTGTAATTACAATTTTTGATGCAATACTTTGCAGCAGGGCTCGTTCCTGCGTTCCAACTAGAGTGTCTGTGAGGGGTTGCAGTGTTGTGGCACCAGCACCAGTGCCTAAGGCCTAATTTTTCAGCCCTTGTTTAACAGGGGCATGTAATTACAATTCTTGATCTAATATTTCACAGCAGGGCCCATTTCTGCACCCACCAAGAGCAAGTGAGGACTTACAGTGTTGTGGCACCAACACCACCACCACCACCACCACCAAAGGCCCAGTTTTTCTGCCCCTGTTCAACAGGGGCATGTAATTACAATTCTTGATCTAATATTTCACAGCAGGGCCCTGTGAGGGCTTACAGTGTTGTGGCCACAACAACACCTAAGGCCCAAATTTCTGCTGAGTATATAGGGCAGGCCCCTACTTTCAAACATCTAACTTACAAACGACTCCTACTTGCAAACGGAAGGAAACAACAGGAAGTGAGATGAAATCTACCCCTAGGAAGGGAAATTCTCTCCTCTAAGAGTTAATATGGGAAAAATATTTCTCCTTTCCACTGATGCTTTCCAATCCTTGTTCCACAAAAAACCCAAATTTTCAAAAAACAATTGTCATTGGGACAAAAAGTGAGGTGAAATCTTCTGAAGAGGAGGAAAGACAGCAAAACAAATGTCAAAGGGGTGATAACCCTTCCCTATGTTTTCCAAAAAGGTTAAAAAAGATTTTTTGGCTGGAGCTCAACACGTTAAAAATGTACCCGTTCAAAATTACAAACAGATTCTACTTAACAACAAACCTACAGTCCCTGTCTTGTTTGCACCGCCTGTATACTGCTGTTCAGAGTATATAGGGCCTGGTGGCCCCACACCTTTCCTTATTTTAATTTGTGTGCGGGGCTCCCTTAAATATCCATACAAGACCCAAAGGGCCTGGTAATGGACTGGGGGGTACCCATTCCGTTTGTCTCACTGATTTTCATCCATATTGCCAGGACCCGACATTACATTAAACCCGCAAGCAGTTTTAAATGAGATTTTTTCCTTTAAAAATGACATTTGGTGCAGGGACTGTTCTAAACACGCGGCACTTAACAGGCATACTATAGACACCCCCCAGGTACGATATTTAAAGGAATATTTCACTTTTTTTTTTTTTTTACTTTAAGCATCATTAAAATCACTGCTCCCAAAAAAACTTCTGTTTTTGAAAGTTTTTTCTGCATTGATACTTGTCCCCTGGGGTAGGACCCGGATCCCCAAACCCTTTTTAGGACAATACCATGCAAATTAGCCTTTAATATGAGCACTTTTGATTTCGAACATTCGAGTCCCATAGACGTCAATGGGGTTCTAACGTTCGTGTGAATTTTCGGTCCATTCGCAGGTTCTGGTGCGAACCAAACCGGGGGGTGTTCGGCTCATCCCTAGTGTAGAATTAGGTGTGCCACTGCCAAGTACTTGCTATCGGTACACCAACGTCCGATTCTAGCAGGCAGATTTCCCTACCCCAGTTGCTCCACCGGCGATAGAAGTTCCCTCCCAGCCATCAACATACCCAGCAGTTGAATGCTAGCTTGGCTAAATTGCTAGCACTTCAACTGCTGCCCCTTTCAGTTGGTAGACTCTGCCCCCTTCCGTGAGTTTGTGGAATGTGCGGTACCTCAGTGGCAGGTTCCCAAATGCCACTTTTTTTCACGGAAGGTGATTCTGGCATTGGAAGGCAATATCTTGGCCTCGCTGGACAGGGCGGTCAGCGGTAAGGTGCATATTACCGCTGACTCATGGCCCAGCAGGCATGGACAGGGACGTTACCTATCTTTCACCGTGCACTGGGTGACTCTTCTGTCAGCTGGGAAGGATGCAGGACAGGGTGCAGTAGTGTTGGAGGTTGTTCCGCCACCATGCCTCCAAAATTCTACTAGTGGTGATTCTGCCACACCTCTCTCCTCCACCCCCTCCTCTTCTTCTTCCTCCATGGCCTCTTCCTGTGCTGATTTGTCCTCGGAACCAGCGGTGCTCCGTAGGCGTTCAAGGGGCTACACAGGCAAAAAGATGCCATGCGGTGCTTGAGCTGGTGTGCTTGGGGGACAGGAGCCACGCTGGGGCAGAGATTCTGTCAGCTCTGCAGGGGCAGGTTCAGAGGTGGTTGACGCCACGCCAGCTTAAGCCAGAAATGGTGGTTTGCGACAATGGCACCAACCTCCTCTCCGCCCTCCGACAGGAACAACTGACCCATGTGCCCTGTTTGGCTCACATCCTTAACTTGGTGGTGCAGCGGTTCTTGGGCAGGTACCCGGGCTTACAGGATGTCCTGAGGCACGCCAGGAAAGTCTGTGTGCATTTCCGCCAGTCATATAATGCCAGTGCTCGGCTGGCTGACCTCCAAAAGGAATTTAACCTGCCTAAGAACCGCCTAATCTGTGACATGCCCACCAGGTGGAACTCAATGTTGGCCATGCTGCAGTGGCTGCACACGCAGCAGAGGGCCATCAATGAGTACCTGTGCAACTATGGCACCAGGACAGGTTCAGGGGAGCTTGGTTTTTTTCCCCACGCCAGTGGGCCATGATCAGGGATGCATGCACTGTCCTGTCACCATTTGAGGAGGCCACGAGGATGGTGAGCAGTGACAGTGCATGCATCAGTGACACTGTCCCCCTTGTCCACCTGTTGGAGCACACGCTGTGTGGAATAATGGACAGGGCACTTGAGGCAGGAAGAGGAGGACTTCCTTAGCTCTCAAGGCCCCCTTTATCCAGACAGTGTTCCTGCGTGCATGCCCATCACACAGGAGGAGGAGGAGGGTGTCAGCATGGAGGTGGGGCCTAGCACTGAGAATCAGCAGCAGTCTTCAAAGGATCATTTACAGTCCGAAGAAACCCATGGACTTGTTCGTGGCTGGGAGGAGGTGGCTGCGGATCATGTCGTCCTTAGTGACCCAGAGGACTCTGGACTGAATGCCTCAGCAAACCTACGCTGCATGGCCTCCCTGATCCTGCAAAGCCTGCAGAAGGATCCTCGTATTCGTGGTATCAATGAGAGGGATCATTACTGGCTAGCAACCCTCCTTGATCCACATTACAAGGGTAAGGTTGCGGACCTTATCTTGCTGTCGCAGAGGGAGCAGAGGATGAAACATCTTCAGGAGGCCTTGCAGAAAGGTTTGTGCAACACATTTCCAGAGCCTGGGTGGTTACAGTTTCCTGGTCCTCCTGAACAACGTGTTGCTGAGGCTTTAATCAGTCACAGAAGGAGCGGTAGAGAAGGTGGCCATCTGACCGATGCGTCTGCAGCCCCAAGGTATGATTGGTTCCAGCAACCATCGCCAGCGTCTGATGGTGCGGGAATACCTAGGGGTAAGATCAGACTTGGACACCTTTCCCACCAAAAATCCTCTGGGTTACTGGGTCTTGAGGATTGATCACTGGCCAGAGCTTGCACAGTATGCAATTGAACTACTGTCCTGTCCTGCATCCAGCGTTCTTTCGGAACGCACATTCAGTGCTGCTGGAGGCTTTGTAACCGATCACAGGGTGCGCCTGTCCACCAAATCGGTCGATCAGCCGACCTTCATAAAAATGAATCAGTCTTGTATCACCAGCTACCAAGCACCTGATGCTGATGTAACCGATTAATTTTTTTTTAATGTGAGATCCCTTCAAGACTGCCTATGCTGATGCTGAGTGACTATCCTGTTATTCTGAGTGACAATCCTCTTCCTCCTCAATGTTCATGCTGATAGCTTGTAAGAACATTTTTGGTTCTGGGCACCGCCACCAGTGGCTAAGGCCCAGTTTTTCTGCCCCTATCTAACAGGGGCATGTAATTCCAATTTTTGATGCAATACTTTGCAGCAGGGCTCGTTCCTGCACTCCATCTAGAGTATCTGTGAGGGGTTTCAGTGTTGTGGCACCAGTGCCTTAGGCCCAATTTTTCAGCCCCTGTTTAACAGGGGCATGTAATTACAATTCTTGATCTAATATTTCACAGCAGGGCCTGTTCCTGCACCCACCAAGAGTAACTGTGAGGGCTTACAGTGTTGTGGCAACACCACCACACCGTCCACCACCAAAGGCCCATTTTTTCCGACCCTGTTCAACAGGGGCATGTAATTACTATTCTTGATCTAATATTTAACAGCAGGACCCATTCCTGCGCCCACCAAGAGTAACTGTGAGGGCTTACAGTGTTGTGGCAACACCAACACCTAAGGCCCAAATTTCTGCAGAGTATATAGGGCAGGCCCCTACTTTTAAACATCCAACTTACAAACAACTCCTACTTGCAAACGGAAGGAGACAACAGGAAGTGAGAGGAAATCTACCCCTAGGAAGGGAAATTCTCTCCTGTAAGAGTTCCTTGTTTCCCTAAAAACCCCAAATTTTCAAAATCCAATTGTCATTGGGACAGAAAGTGAGGTGAAATTTTCTTAACAGGTGCACAGACAGCAAAACAAATGTTATAGGGGTGATGATCCTTCCCTATGTTTTCCAAAAAGCTTAAAAATAGATTTTTTTGGCTGGAGCTACACGTAAAGAATGTACCAGTTCAAAATTACAAACAGATTCTACTTAAGAACAAACCTACAGTCCGTCTTGTTTGCACCATCTGTATACTGCTGTTCAGAGTATATAGGGCCTGGGGGTCCAACGCCTTTCCTTTTTTTTATTTGGGTGTGGGGTTCCCCTTAATATCCATACAAGACCCAAAGGGGCTGGTAATGAGCTGGGGGGGTTTCTCAATGATTTTCATCCATATTGCTGGGACCAGACATGACATTAAAGCCGCAAGGAGTTTTAAATGGCTTTTTTTCCTTTAGAAATGTCATTTTGAGCAGGGACTGTTCTAAACACGGGAAACACACGCCACTTTACATGTATACTATAGACACCCCCCCAGGCACGATATTTAAAGGAATATTTCACTTTTATTTTTTCACTTTAAGCATCATTAAAATCACGGCCATTTTTAAAACTTTTTTTTTGCATTGATACATGTCCCCTGGGGCAGGATCCGGGTCCCCAAACCCCTTTTAGGACAATAACTTGCACATTGGCCTTTATAATTCGCACTTTTGATTTCTCATGTTCGAGTCCCATAGACTTTAACGGGCTTCGAATGTTTGCGCGAACTTTCGGTCCATTCGAATGTTCTGATGAGAACTGAACAGGGGGGTGTTTGGCTCATCCCTACTCAAGAAGTTGCCTACGTCTAAGGAGCTGGCATCTATTTTTGCTCGGGAGATCTTCCGCTTACATGGGCTACCCAAGGTGATTGTCTCAGACAGGGGTAGTCAGTTTGTCCCGGTTCTGGTGAGCCTTTTGTGCACAGTTGGGTATTCAGCTTGCTTTCTCCTCTGCGTATCACCTGCAGTCTAATGGGGCTGCAGAACGAGCCAATCAGTCCTTGGAGCAATTTCTATGTTGCTATATTTCTGACCATCATAACTGGTCAGACCCCTTACCGTGGGCGGAGTTTGCTCACAATAGTGACTTGAATTCAGCTTCCCGTTTGTCCCCGTTTATGGTGAATTATGGTTTTTAACCTTCCATGTTGCCTGCCTCGTTTGTTCCGCGTTAGAAGTATCGAGTATTCCTGCGTTAGAAGAGCATCTCCGTGACCTTCGATCCACTTGGGCACAAGTCCAGGAGGCTTTGCAACCTGCTAACGATGGGTACAGACTCCATGCTGACCACAGACGCCTGCCTGCGTCTCCTACCAGGTTGGGGACAGAGTCTGGCTATCGTCTCGCAACCTCCGACTTCATGTTTCTTCTTTGAAGTTTGCACCTCAGTTTATTGGGCCTTTCCGTATACTTCGCAGGATTGACCCAGTGGCTTACGCGTTTGACCTTCCTCCTAGTATGCACATCTCTAATGTGTTTCATGTCTCCTTATTGAAACCTTTGGTCTGCAACCGCTTTACTACCTCGGTGCCACGTCCTCACACTATACAGGTTGAGAACCATGAGGAGTATGAAGTACAATCCATTGTTGACTCCCGTAGGTTCCGTGGGCGCATACAGTACCTGGTGCATTGGAAGGGGTACAGTCCGGAGGAATGCTCTTGGGTCTCATCCTCAGACGTACATGCCCCTGTCCTCCTCTGTGATTTCCATAGACGTTTTCCCCTCAAGCCCGGTGGTCCTCCGAGGGGATGTGGTCACTGTCAGGGCTGGGCACAGCCCTTCTTTCTCTGAGCTGGCCACTCAGCTGTCGGCTAATTGCCAGCTCCTTTCTCTTCACAGTGACTCAGCTGTTGATGATCTGCTCGTCAGTCCTGGCTACTTAAATCCTTGCAGCTCACTTCATCTCTGCCTTCGCCTTAGTTCACATCTCAGAGACTTTCTCCTGCATTCCTGTTAAAGACTTGCTCGGCTGACGTCCCTTCTGGCTCCTGATCCTGCTTGCTGTACTACTACGTTGATCTCTGGCTCTCTGACTTTGGCATTGGCTGACTACCCGATCTGGTTACTGAACTCTGGCTATGTATTGACTACGCTTACTCTGTTTACCTTTTTATTATTATTAAACAAGTGTGATCAACTGTACTTCTGTCTTGGTCAGATTCATGGTTTCTGACAGGAATGTGCCGTACCACAGTGGCAGGTTCCAAAATGGCATTTCTTTTCACGTAAGGTCATTCCGGCTCTCTACCGGCATGTGGAAGACAATGTTTTGGCCTCATTGGACAGGGCGGTCAGCAGTAAGCTACCTTTCCTTCATGGCGCACTGGGTAACTCTGCTGGCAGCTGGGAAGGATGCAGGACAGGGTTCAGTGTTGGAGCTTGTTCCACCCCCACGCCTCCAAAAAGCTGGTGATGATTCTGCCACAACATCTCCTCCTCCTCCTCCTCCTCCTCCTCCTCCTCCTCCTCCTCCTCCTTTTTTGGAAAGTATTACAAGGTATTTAGTAAGAGGCATGGTGAGTTATTTGAAGTTGTCATTTTTTCCACAATTCTTTGAAAATTTAGATTTTATTTTTTTTTTCACAAACTTGTCACTGTAATAGCTTATTTCTCTCACATGGAATGTGCATACCACAAATGATACCCCAAAATCCATTCTGCTACTCCTCCTGAGTATTACGATACCACATGTGTGGGACTTTTTCACTACCTGGCCACATACAGAGGCCCAACATTCAGGGAGCACCATCAGGTGTTCAAGGAGCATAAATTACACATCTAACTTGTTGACTACCTATTACACTTTTGAAGGCCCTAGAGCACCAGGACAATGGAAACGCCCACAAAGTGACCCCATTTTGGAAAGCTAAGCCCCAAACATATAATCTATGAGGCATAATGAGTCTTTTGAATAGTTCATTTTTTTTCCAGAAGTTTTTGGATAATGTGGAAAAAAAATGAAAACGCATTTTTTTTTACACAAAGTTGTCGGTTTATAAGATATTTCCAACACATAGCATTTACAAAGCAAAAATAACACCCCAAAATACATTCTGTTACTCCTCCTGAGTATAACGATACCACATGTGTGAGACTTTTACACAGCCTGGCCACATACAGAGGCCCAACATTGAAGTAGCACCTTCAAGCGTTCTAGTAGCATAAAATACTCATCTCATTTCTTAACCACCTATTACACTTTTGAAGGCCCTGGAGCACAAGGACAATGGAAACGCCCACAAAATGACCCCATTTTGGAAAGCTAACACCCCAACGTATAATCTATGAGGCATAATGAGTCTTTTGAACGGTTCATTTCTTTTTCCAGAAGTTTTTGAAAAATGTAGAAAAAAAATTAAAACGCTTTTTTATTTTTTACACAAAGTTGTCCGTTTATAAGATATTTCACACACATAGCATTTACATAGCAAAAATGACACCCCAAAATACATTCTGCCACTCCTGAGTATGGCGATACCAAATGTGTGAGACAGCCTGGCCACATACAGAGATCCAACATGCAAGGAACACCGTCAGGTGTTCCAGGGACACATAGCATGCACATACCAAGAATTACACCTCAAAATACATTATGCAGAGCAAAGGGTAAACAAAAGATTACCTGTGGTTTTGGTAGCACAGTTGTCCACAGGAAGATAGCACTGGTCCAGGCAGCAGGCAGGGACTTGGTCCACAACAGCGAACACAATTGAGCAGGCAGGGATACTGACCATATACAGTCCAGGGTCAGTTCAGGCAGAGATATTGTCAGCAGTGCCAAAAATATTGGTCCTGGTAGTAGGCAGGAACATGGTCCATGTGCTGTGGTTAGTGCAACAGCCAGAGGCATGATGGCAGTAAGTCCTACAGGCAGCAGGCAGAAGTAGGGCCTCGTTCAGGACAGAATGGGGACAGGGGTAGAGGCTTCTCCCACCCAAATCTCTTTAAAGCCTCCGAGTCTCCAAAAAAATAGTTACCTTCATCCAGAAAAACTATTCTGGAGCCCCTCACATATATGAGACCCCTGTGTTGAATCCCACTAGTGCAGTTGCAGGGTACAAGATCATTCCAAGAGGCAGGCAAATAACATGGTCAAACAGTCCAAGGTCCGTTCCAGATCAGGCAACGATATGTACAGAATCGTTAGGCAGAAACATGGTCCAATAACAGTCCAGGGTCAGTTCCAGATCAGGCAGAGGTATGTACAGAATCAGCAGGCAGAAGCGTGGTTGAATAACAAGCCAGGGTCAGTTACAGAGCAGGCAGTGTCATAAGGGGTGTAAGGGTAAATGGCAGGAACTGAGGATTACGTTTACCATATTTCACTAATAATTTACTGAAGTATGGTAACGGCGAAAACAGTCCCCTATGCAGAGGCCTAGTTGGGTAGAACAATGGGGACAAAAAAAAGATGTGTCTCTTCTGACTCCTCTGCTGGTACACACCTTACATCTTTTTTGACGTCTTTGGCCTGTTCTTTTGGGAGGAATTTTATCTGGAAAGTGTCATTCAGAGAGTCGACTAAGAAAATCTGATTGAATGTTTTCTGGTGGGCCGTTCGGGAATATAAGGGCAGTGTAATTTCCTCCTAGTAGCCAAGGAAGGGTTGGGGGTTTTGGGTGGAGTTCCAGTAAATGATATAGGAGTTGTATATGGCCAATTGAAAAAAATAAATGGCTACTTTTTTATACCAATGGTATGTCCGTCTTGTGGCAAGGTATGGTTCGAGCATTTGGTCGTTGAAGTCGACTCCCCCCATAAACAAATTGTATTCATGGATGCATGTTGGCTTTTAGATGGAGCCATTCCTTCTGGGGATTTCCACGTAGGTGTTATTGTGGATCAAAGACAACATGTAGACATCCCTTCTGTCCCTCCACTTCACTGCCAGAATCTCCTTGTTTCGCAGACTTGCCGTCTCTCCTCTTCTCAACTTCATTATGACAAGCAGGGCTTTTTTTCAGCAGGAACTAGGGGGAACTCAGAACCACCACCTCTGGCTCAGGTCTTCTACTCCCTGCTTACCACTATCACTTGGTAACACTGAAGTCCAGCTTCTGCATTTACAAGTGATAGCTTATCTGTCAGTAGCTCCCACAGGTCAGATCTCCTGAGCAGATCCCACTGAGTGCCAGACAGGGACAAGGGAGATACAGAACAAATAACCAGGGTTCAGTGCAGTCATGGGCAGGAGAGGGTGCGTGGTAGGCTGCACCCTCTGTGGTCTCCATTTTTTTTCCTGGTGACCAGTTGTTGATGCTCCTTCTGCATGATCTACCTTGCAAGTGACTGTAGTATAGTATAGTAAGCTGGGAGGTACTACAGCCGGATAGGTGCTTCAGCTTAATATTGCAACAAAGGTAAGAAATATGACAGATGGTGGAGCTTTTAAGGAGGGGGGGAAGATGAGGGCAGTGGAGGGAGGGGTTGTATGCAGAGGGAAGAGCTACTATTTGATGCCATTTGTCAGGTACTGTGGGGCAAAAAAGTATTTAGTCAGCCACCAATTGTGCAAGTTCTCCCACTTAAAAAGATGAGAGGCCTGTAATTGTCATCATAGGTATACCTCAACTATGAGAGAAAAAATGTGGAAACAAATCCAGACAATCACATTGTCTGATTTGGAAATAATTTGTTTGCAAATTATGGTGGAAAATAAGTATTTTGTCAATATTAAAAGTTCATCTCAATACTTTGTTATATATCCTTTGTTGGCAATGACAGAGGTCAAACGTTTTCTGTAAGTCTTCACAAGGTTGTCACACACTGTTGCTGGTATGTTGGCCCATTTCTCAATGCAGATCTCCTCTAGAGCAGTGGTGTTTTGGGGCTGTCGCTGGGCAACACGGACTTTCAACTCCCTCCAAGGTTTTCTATGGGGTTGAGATCTGGAGACTGGCTAGGCCACTCCAGGACCTTAAAATGCTTCTTATAAAGCCACTCCTTCATTGCCCGGGGCGTTGTGTTTGGGATCCTTGTCATGCTGAAAGACCCAGCCATGTTTCATATTCAATGCCCTTGCTGATGGGAGGTTTGCGCTCAAAATCTCACGATACCTGGCCCCATTCATTCTTTCATGTACACGGATCAGTCGTCCTGTTCCCTTTTGTAGAGAAACAGCCCCAAAGCATGATGTTGCCACCCCCATGCTTCACAGTAGGTATGGTGTTCTTTGGTTGCAACTCAGCATTCTCTCTCCTCCAAACGCGACGTGTTGTGTTTCTACCAAACAGTTCTACTTTGGTTTCATCTGACCATATGACATTCTCCCAATCCTCTTCTGAATCATCCAAATGCTTTCTAGCAAACCTCAGACAGGCATGGACATGTACTGGCTAAAGCAGGGGGACACGTCTGGCACTTCAGGATCTGATTCCCTGGCGGCATAGCGTGTTACTGATGGTAGCCTTTGTTTAGCTGGTCCCAACTCTCTGCAGGTCATTCACTAGGTCCCCCCGTGTGGTTCTGGGATTTTTGCTGACTGTTCTTGTGATCATTTTGGTGAGATCTTGCGTGGAGCCCCAGATCTAGGGAGATTATCAGTGGTCTTGTATGTCTTCCATTTTCTAATTATTGCTACCACAGTTGATTTCTTCACACCAAGCTGCTTGCCTATTGCAGATTCAGTCTTCCCAACCTGGTGCAGGTCTACAATTTCGTTTCTGGTGTCCGACAGCTCTTTGGTCTTCACCATAGTGGAGTTTGGAGTGTGACTGTTTGAGGTTGTGGACAGGTGTCTTTTATACTGATAACAAGTTAAAACAGGTGCCATTAATACAGGTAATGAGTGGAGGACAGAGGAGCCTCTTAAAGAAGATACAGGTCTGTGAGAGACAGAAATCTTGCTTGTTTGTAGGTGACCAAATACTTATTTTCCACCATAATTTGCAAATAAATTCTTTCAAAAATCATGTAATTGTCTGGATTTGTTTCCACATCTTGCCTCTCATAGTTGAGGTATACCTATGATGACAATTACAGGCCTCTCTCATCTTTTTAAGTGGGAGAACTTGCACAATTGGTGGCTGACTAAATACTTTTTTGCCCCACTGTATGTGTGTGTGTGGCAGGCATGGTTGAGTTCCTGCACCTATTCTCTGAGAAAAAAAGCCCTGTCTACACGTATTCAATAGTTTTTGAAGAAGGTATTTACAAATTATCTGTCACTGACTGTATTGATGCCGTCTGTTTGCATATCTTATGAATTTGAGCACTACAAAAATCCCTTCAAATAAATCCTGGTTGTTTGTCCCGGATCTGGTTGACCAATACCATTTTGAGTTTCTTGCTACCTAAGTAAATTGAAGCAGCGTTAATACTTGAACTGTGTCAGAGTGTCATTACTGTGGTATTCTACTAATCACATTGCTAGGTGTGCCAGAGGGGCTGAGGCCATTCCGGGGGTTGAGAGGCAAAGTAACGGACTTAACAAACTTAAGCAGCTCCTTCGGGGTTATCGCTTCAGACATATCTGTCAGCGTTAGTCCTCAATTTAAGGTGCACCAAACACCACTTTTCACTGAATAAAGTGCATCCAATTACACATTTCCCAGTATCTATAAAATTTGGGTAATAAGCTCCCCCCATCATGTCTGGGAGGCCAATAAGGAGAGGCAGACATTCCCATGGCACTATGAGGAGACCAGGCAAAGGTGGACATGGTGAGTCCTCAGGCAGGGCACCTTTGTCTCTGTTTAGTGATGTTGCCCATGCTATCCAGCCACAACATGCAGGGGAGGTGATACACTGGCTTACTAAACCATCCTCATCCTCTATGACCCAAGCTGACACTAGTGCGCAGTCCACTGCAGCTGCCAGACCGGCTTATTCTGCCTCCTTGTCCACAGCTATTTCTGCCATTTCCCCAGCATCATGCATGGAGGAGTCAGCTAAATTATTTGAACACAGCATCAGCCACTTGCTTCTTGAGGAAGCACAGACATTACTTGATTCTGATGTTGGTTCTGAGGTAGAGGAAGGGACTAACATGAGCCTACAGAGAGGGGAGAAGACTGATAAGCAACAATATACCAGGTAGCGCATCGCTAAATTCAAGGAAATATTTAAGCAAATGACAATGTGAAAAAAAAATTGTTCTTAAATACAAAACAATGGTAATCAACTGATGTAAAATTTCATAGAGAATGAAATTAATCAGAATCCACACATCCCATATTTCATAAAATGCCCAAACAAAGGTATCATGTGCAAATTGCATCGAAAAGAGTCCATATATTAATATAAGTCCATATATGGATGGATCACCGTGATGGCTGTATCCAGTCAGGTGTGAATATGCCACAAAATGACCTATCGTGCTGCCACACAGTTTAGTGCTCCTCCACCACAATGCACTCACCAGAGCCAATGACATAATGCACCTTTAAAGCAAACCCTCTGGTCTTGGTCCCATCTCTGAACTCTCATCAGTCAATCAGATGTAGATGGGCGACACGTCTTAAGAAAAGAAGAGATCACCACAAGCAGCCCAAAAGTAGTACAATAGTTATAAACACTGTATACAGCTGGTTGCTAAGGAGCGGGCCGGAAGGCCGGCCACTGCATCCTTAACAACTGATGAGTCATCAGCTGTCAGCAGGGTTTCCAGCTGAATGTAAAAAAAAGAATTGCCGCCAAAAAAACAGGGAAAAAATGGTGTGACCCCCCAAATCCATACCAGACCCTTAGGGTCTGGTATGGATCTGGAGGGGAACCCCATGCCAAACTTTTTTTTAAATGGCATAGGGCCCCCCCAAATTCATACCAGCCTGGCAGGTCAGGAAAGGCAGGGGATGAGCGGGCATGCCCCCCTTCCCCCCCGAACCATACCAGGCCACATGCCCTCGTGATGGGGACAAAGGCATCTTTCCCCATAACCCTAGGTGAAGGTTGTGGGGGTCTGCAGGCGGGGGCCTTATCAAAATCTGGAAGCCCCTTTAACAAGGGGGTCCCCAGATGCTGGCCCCTCCCTATTTGAATGAGTATGGGGTACATAGTACCCCTACCCATTCACCAAAAAATTGTAAAAGTGAATAAAGACAGGAGTCAGTTTTTGACAATTCCTTTATTAAAAAAATAAAAAAACAATGTGCCCCCATGTAGATCCATCATCAATCATGACGAAGACGCCACCGCTGGACCCAAAAAAACGATAAAAAAAAGCTTTGCTCACCACAAACGCTCCCGCAGTCTGCCTGCCCCATCGTCTGACATTTATTAAATAGTTATGGGGCAGGGCCAGCAGGCGATCTGTCGGGCTGCATGCTCGGATAAGGGTCTGGTATGGATTTGAGGGGGACCCCACTCCAAAATTTAAAAAAAATGGTGTGGGGTCTTCTCCAAATCCATATCAGACCTGAATGGGACTGGTATAGATTTGGAGGCGACCCTACGCCATTTTTTTCATAAATGTTTCATCCGGCAATTCTTTTGCCCCGCTGACAGCTAATGATGGCAGCTTCCCGGCCCGCTCCTTAGCAACCAGCTATATACAGTGTTTTTAAAGGGGAAAAAGCCCCACAAAATGCAAAACACATTAAAAAATGCATCAGAAATACAACACTTCTGGTGCAACTCCATTGAAGTCTATTACACACAAAACACAATCTGCTGCTGGAAAAAAAGTCTCCGTCCCTCTCCAAAAATTCACTGGCTGAAAAACGCATAGATGTGAATGTGTACCACAGGAAACCATGTTAAATGGACTGTAGTGCATTTCTGAAAAAGTAGGGTTAGTGCTGCGGGTGGCTATGTCACAGACAAGAGATTCCATGTGTCCCCCTGACACAGCTGAGAGGGTGACATCTGCTATGCTCCATTTACACCTGGGCATTCCAGAATCGCTGGCAGATTCGGGTGATTCCAGAATTGCGGCAAATTTGTGCATTTGTGATGCCATTACTTCTTAAAGGCACCCCAATCGCAGTTCGATTTTGCTGTGATTGTCACACGATCAATTGCGTCAAAATCACAACACGAAGCATGAGCTTATTTTGGGCAACAGCGTTGCGATTTGCCGAAATTGCAGAGCAATTTATTGTGGGATAATTGCAGCAAAATCATACCGTGATTGGGGTGCCATTAAGAAGTAATGGCATTTCAAACGCATTCCGGGTTTTGCTGCGATTACGGAACGCCCAGGTGTTACTGAAGCCTTAAAGGGGTTGTAAAACTTTGTGTTTTTTCCCCTTAATGCATTGTATGCATTAAGAGGAAAAAACACCTGTCAGTGACCGGAGCCCCAGCCCCCCCGTTTTACTTACCTGAACCCTCGAACTTGACCCACAGGGACACGCTGTCTCTCTGCCTGGGGTTCTCGGCTCTTGATTGGATAGATTGAAAGCAGCGCAGCCATTGGCTCCTGCTGCTGTCAATCAAATCCAATGACGCGAGGGTGGGGGGGTGGGGCTGAGTCCTGCATTCGGCCTCTATGGACACCAAATGCTGGACTCGGGAGCACGCCCGCAAGGTAACCCCCTTGGGGAAGCACTTCTCCCAGGGGGTTACCAGATGTGGGAAGGAGAGCCGCCGGGGGAACCCAGAAGAGCAGGTTCAGGGCCACTCTGTGCAAAACGAGCTGCACAGTGGAGGTAAGTATGATATGTTTGTTGTTTTATTTTTAATTTTACCTTTACAATCACTTTAAAATAAACCCGTCCTGGAAGAGCGACATACCTTTTTTTTTTTAAAAGGTGCTTATTTTCATTTTTAACCACTTGCCGACCGCCTAACGCAGATATACTGCGGCAGAATGGCACAGGCAGGCAGAATCACGTACCCATACGTGATCTGCCTCCCGCGGGCGGGGGGTCCTATCGGACCCCCCCCCCCGGTGCCAGCGGCGGTCGTCATTTCACTGGGAGCGTTGAGAGGCGTGGGGGAGACCATCCAATCGTGGCCCCCCCTCGCGATCGCTCCCAGCCAATCGGAATCCTCCCCTGCCTGTGTGTAGTTTCACACAGGCAGAGGATGTGATGTCATCTCTCCTCGGCTTGGCAGTTTCCGTTCCAGCGCCGAGGAGAGAAGACATGTAAGTGCACAAAACACACACACATGCCAGGCACATAAAACACCCCCCGACCCCCCCCCCCGATCCCCCCCCAATCACCCCCCCCGTCACAAACTGACACCAAGCAGTATTTTTTTCTTTTTTTTTTCTGATTACTGCATTGGTGTCAGTTTGTGACAGTTACAGTGTTAGGGCAGTGAGTGTTAGCCCCCTGTAGGTCTAGGGTACCCCCCTAACCCCCCCCTAATAAAGTTTTAACCCCTTGATCACCCCCTGTCACCAGTGTCACTAAGCGATCATTTTTCGGATCGCTGTATTAGTGTCGCTGGTGACGCTAGTTAGGGAGGTAA
The DNA here is from genome assembly GCA_037952925.1 of Lithobates clamitans. NCBI lineage: Eukaryota > Metazoa > Chordata > Amphibia > Anura > Ranidae > Lithobates > Lithobates clamitans. The sequence continues at coordinate 2,361,634 of JBBGZY010001272.1, read as the reverse complement.
ATATTGAGGTTCGCCGTCAGCGTTTTATAGCGTCAGGGACCCCCATATACTATCTAATAAATGTTTTAACCCCTTGATTGCCCCCTAGTTAACCCTTTCACCACTGATCACCGTATAACCGTTACGGGTGACGCTGGTTAGTTCGTTTATTTTTTATAGTGTCAGGGCACCCGCCGTTTATTACCGAATAAAGGTTTAGCCCCCTGATCGCCCGGCGGTGATATGCGTCGCCCCAGGCAGGTCAGATTAGCGCCAGTACCGCTAACACCCACGCATGCAGCATTTACATTCCCTGAGATAACAATAAAATGATTTAAAAAAAAAATGAAAGGAACAGTTTAAAAATAAGATAAAAAAAAAAATAATAATAAAGAAAAAAAAAAAAAAAAGCACCCCTGTCCCCCCTGCTCTCGCGCTAAGGTGAACGCAAGCGTCGGTCTGACGTCAAATGTAAACAGCAATTGCACCATGCATGTGAGGTATCACCACGAAGGACAGAACGAGGGCAGTAATTTTAGCAGTAGACCTCCTCTGTAAATCTAAAGTGGTAACCTGTAAAGGCTTTTAAAGGCTTTTAAAAATGTATTTAGTTTGTTGCCACTGCACGTTTGTGCGCAATTTTAAAGCATGTCATGTTTGGTATCCATGTACTCGGCCTAAGATCATCTTTTTTATTTCATCAAACATTTGGGCAATATAGTGTGTTTTAGTGCATTAAAATTTAAAAAAGTGTGTTTTTTCCCCAAAAAATGCGTTTGAAAAATCGCTGCGCAAATACTGTGTGAAAAAAAAAATGAAACACCCACCATTTTAATCTGTAGGGAATTTGCTTTAAAAAAATATATAATGTTTGGGGGTTCAAAGTAATTTTCTTGCAAAAAAAAAATATTTTTTTATGTAATCAAAAAGTGTCAGAAAGGGCTTTGTCTTCAAGTGGTTAGAAGAGTGGGTGATGTGTGACATAAGCTTCGAAATGTTGTGCATAAAATGCCAGGACAGTTCAAAACCCCCCCAAATGACCCCATTTTGGAAAGTAGACACCCCAAGCTATTTTCTGAGAGGCATGTCGAGTCCATGGAGAATTCTATATTGTGACACAAGTTGAGGGAAAGAGACAATTTTTTATTTTTTTTTATTTTTTTTGCGCAAAGTTGTCACTAAATGATATATTGCTCAAACATGCCATGGGAATATGTGAAATTACACCCCAAAATACATTCTGTTGCTTCTCCTGAGTATGGGGATACCACATGTGTGAGACTTTTTGGGAGCCTAGCCACGTACGGGACCCCGAAAACCAAGCACCGCCTTCAGGCTTTCTAAGGCCGTAAATTTTTGATTTCACTCTTCACTGCCTTCTTCACAGTTTCGGAGGCCATGGAATGCCCAGGTGGCAAAAAAAACCCCCAAATGACCCCATTTTGGAAAGTAGACACCCCAAGCTATTTGATGAGAGGTATAGTGAGTATTTTGCAGACCTCACTTTTTGTCACAAAGTTTTGAAAATTGAAAAAAGAAAAAAAAAATTTTTTTCTCGTCTTTCTTTATTTTCAAAAACAAATGAGAGCTGCAAAATACTCACCATGCCTCTCAGCAAATAGCTTGGGGTGTCTACTTTCCAAAATGGGGTCATTTGGGGGGGGGTTTGTGCCACCTGGGCATTCCATGGCCTCCGAAACTGTGATAGGCAGTGAAGAGTGAAATCAAAAATTTACACCCTTAGAAATCCTGAAGGCGGTGATTGGTTTTCGGGGCCCCGTACGCGGCTAGGCTCCCAAAAAGTCCCACACATGTGGTATCCCCGTACTCAGGAGAAGTAGCTAAATGTATTTTGGGGTGCAATTCCACATATGCCCATGGCCTGTGTGAGCAATATATCATTTAGTGACAACTTTGTGCAAAAAAAAAAAAAAATTGTCACTTTCCCGCAACTTGTGTCAAAATATAAAACATTCCATGGACTCAACATGCCTCAAAGCAAATAGCTTGGGGTGTCTACTTTCCAAAATGGGGTCATTTGGGGGGGTTTTATGCCATCTGGGCATTTTATGGCCTTCAAAACTGTGATAGGTAGTGAGGAGTAAAATCAAAAATGTACGCCCTTAGAAATCCTGAAGGCAGTGATTGGTTTTCGGGGCCCCGTACGCGGCTAGGCTCCCAAAAAGTCCCACACATGTGGTATCCCCATACTCAGGAGAAGCAGCTAAAAGTATTTTGGGGTGCAATTCCACATATGCCCATGGACTGTGTGAGCAATATATCATTTAGTGACATTTTGTAATTTTTTTTTTTTGTCATTATTCAATCACTTGGGACAAAAAAAATGAATATTCAATGTGCTCAACATGCCTCTCAGCAATTTCCTTGGGGTGTCTACTTTCCAAAATGGGGTCATTTGTGGGGGTTTTGTACTGCCCTGCCATTTTAGCACCTCAAGAAACGACATAGGCAGTCATAAATTAAAGGCTGTGTAAATTCCAGAAAATGTACCCTAGTTTGTAGGCGCTATAACTTTTGCGCAAACCAATAAATATACACTTATTGACATTTTTTTTACCAAAGACATGTGGCCGAATACATTTTGGCCTAAATGTATGACTAAAATTGAGTTTATTGGATTTTTTTTAGAACAAAAAATAGAAAATATCTTTTTTTTTCAAAATTTTCGGTCTTTTTCCGTGTATAGCGCAAAAAATAAAAACGGCAGAGGTGATCAAATACCATCAAAAGAAAGCTCTATTTGTGGGAAGAAAAGGACGCAAATTTCGTTTGGGTACAGCATTGCATGACCGCGCAATTAGCAGTTAAAGCGATGAAGTGCCGAATTGTAAAAAGTGCTCTGGTCAGGAAGAGGGTAAAACCTTCCGGGGCTGAAGTGGTTAAACAACAAAAGGAAAACAAAACAAGAAATTAAAGACTGTCCTTACATATATGTATAGTGCAATCAGCAGCTTAATTCAGACAGTGAATAAATGAACGATTAAGCAATCTGGAAAAAAAATAAGTACCCCAAAAACAGAAACTAACACCATTCACACACATACTTATTCAAACTCACAGCACACACAACACCACACCAACAGTATATTTCCAGAAACCCACAGGCAGTAGATTTTTAAGTGCAGAAAGGAATCTCTATCCATTTGTGTAGGTGTATATCAGGTATTGATCACCCAGTCACAGTAGCATACCACTCACTGAGAGAGCTGTGAAGAGAGGACATCCCTTCAGAAGTCCTCTGAGACATCTAGACACGGTTGCCATATTTTGGTGAACTTCTTAGGGCATGCCCTGCTCTTATTTATCAATTTGAATTTGGGGAGGATTCCATGAACAATATGGAAAAAAACACCCCCCGAAAGGGGGCTCGTTTCCTTCCAATGTAGTAAAATTGTTTTACGTGCATAAAATAACAATATACGTATCAGAGTCCTGGCATAAGTGCAAGGAACATGGTCATTCAAAACCCCCAAAATTCCAACCTCCGGGTTATGAGGTATCGGTTGATGTAGTTTGTGATTGAAGAAAGCAAACAAATCCTTCCAGAAGGTTACAAGTCCAGAGCATGCCCAGAACATATGAAAGAAGTCGACAGCAATCGTGTTACATCTAGCGCATGCAATATCTCGGCCCAGACCCATCTTAACCAACCTAGCTGGTGTATAGTGTAAATGGTGTATAAACTTAAACTGTATCAGGAGATCAGTCGTGCTAATGATATCCTGAAAACATACCTTCGTTGCCTCTTCCCAATCCTCTTCAGAAAGCTCAGGCATATACAACTGCCATTTACGTTGAGAATTCTGGAAGGGATCCGCTCCCATCATCTGAAGGCGTCCATAAAAGGTCATCACTAGTTCATTAATTTCTGGGAATGACAGGAGGTCCTCAATAGAAGATTCCGTGAGTTCTATGGTCAGAGACCCAAATTGTGCCCAAAGAGCATTTTGTAATAAACAATATTTGAAAAATAATTTGTTGTCGAGACCATATTTAAGTCTAAGTGTTTCAAAAGATAGTAGGGTATTCTCCTCAATTATATGAAAAAGGTGTGTGATGCCAAAACGGGCCCACCACATCGAGTCCGGGTAGCCAAAGAGCTCAGGAATATTTGGATTCCGCCAGAGGGGAGCCTGTGGCGAGATGTCTAGTGAGGACTGTGTGAGCGTTTTTCCCCCCTCCCTCCAAGCCATAAAGCAAACCTCAACAGGGGAGAATCTGGAGCCTCCAGACCCCCTTGATCTATGCAATTCATCCCTCAATGAGGTGGAAGATTCAAATAAGGTCAAAAGGAAGGCAGTGGCGGGAGTTTGGGGGTCAGAGTGCAGCCAGTCATGGATATAGGTGAGCTGGGAGGCAAGGAAATAATATCTTAAGTTCAAGAAAAAGGGAATTGTCCCCCAAGAAACGGGGTTTTCTAGGCAGCAGAGAATGTAAGCACTGACTAGTGCTGTTGCCCAATATACAGGTTATAGGCACTGCTGGCCCACATGCTCCCATCGGTCATGGGGATTTTTCCACAAGTATAGTCCATCGCAAGTTGCGCAGCTGTGCATGTTTTTTCTCCTCCTTGGTTTGTTGGCGGACAGGAAAGATCAGGTGGTGGAAACCTTTTGAGGACCTCAGAATCAGGAGAAATGGTCATATACGTGTGATTGGTAACTATACTTATAATTATCTTTAAATTTATTATTCATAATCATGTACATTTGTATTTCGGTACATTTTTATGCATGTAATTTTTCTACAGCGCATACATATAAAAGAAGACCCGTTGGGGTCGTAACGCGTCAGGACTTAACCAAGCGCTTGACCATTTTTGTACCATTGCTGTATAGTTATACATGCGTTTTTAGGCTTTTGTATCGCAGCTGTTTTTACTTACTGTCAACATGTCTCAATAAACAATTATTATTTTTTAACTGAGTGTTATCCCTATACATCCTCTGCTGCCTAGAAAACCCTGTTTCTTGGGGGACAATTCCCTTTTTCTTGATCTACTTGGGGTGTGCAGCAACCCTCTTTTCTCAGGTGTTTTCCTGTTCCATAATATCTTAAGTTCAGGCAAGCCAGGCCGCCCATGGCCTTTGCCACTTGGAGGGAGGACCTGGCTATACGAGGTTGGTACCCGTTCCAGATAAAGGTGAAAAAGGCAGAATCAAGTTTGCAAAAAAAAATTTTGTGAAAAAAAAAACGTGGAGGCCCTAAAGCAATTGAAGAATTTCGGTAAATCATTTTAAATATATTTATGCGACCAATTAGATTGAGGGGCAACAATGACCAGGTACAAAATGTATCCATCATCTGATGAACTATAGGGGTGACATTAAGTTCTTCATATCTAGAGAGGTCAGTATGTATCTGAATGCCTAAGTACTTAAAGGAGGGTGTTAGTTGGATACGTGACCTCTGTAAGGAGAGGGGGGTCCAATGACAAAGTAAAAGAGCTCTCCCTACCATCCAAGTATACCAGGGCATCATCTGCGTAGAGAGAGATCTTCTCTTCCAGCAGGCCAGATCGGATGCCCCCAATCTCAGACGTCTGCCGCACCGCCAGAGCCAGTGGCTCAATGGCCATTGCGAACAGAGGTGGAGAGAGAGGGCACCCCTGCGGAGTACTCCTCTTCAAAGAGAATGGTGGAGAGATATCCTTATTCGTGCGGACTCTGGCCCTCGGGTCCGCATATAGTAATCAAACCCATTGGGTAAAGTATGGCCCAATACCCATCCGTGTCATAGCTTCCCACAGGAAAGGCCAACTCAGAGTATTAAAGGCTTTTAATATGTCCAGGGACAGGACTAAACCACTACGTTTCACACGTGCTTCATCATGGACATGCAAGTACAATCTATGAATGTTATCAAATCTACTCCTGCCAGGCATGAAACCGGATTAGTCCGGCGGTATGAGGGATAGAATGACTGTCTGAAGTCTAAGGGCGAGTATCTTTGCTAGAATTTTGGCGTCATTATTCAGGAGTGAGATTGGCCGGTAGGACCCACATTGTTGCCTATCCTTAACAGGTTTGGGTATAACAACAATAAATGCCTCATTCATAGAGTCAGGAAGTTTCCCCAACTTAAGGGAGTCTTGGAATGTATTGAGGAGCCTGGGAGCCAGCTCCTCTATGTGTGTCTGATACCACTCCGAGGGAAGGCCATCCAGGCCCGGAGTTTCATTTGATGGTAGGAGGCATATGGCCGTAGTGACCTCCTCCAGTGTAATGGGTTTATCTAGAAGAGATTGCTGGGAGTTACTAAGTGCCGGGAGGTCAAGGGATTCGAAAAAGCCCAGAAAGTCTGTTTCTGAAGGAATAGCCATATCCTTGTACAACGTGCCATAGAAATCTGCAAAAGTTTGGTTAATAGTCAATGCGTCAGATGTAGTCGACCTGTCCGGGAGTTGAATTGTGTCAATCGAGGCATCCCGACAGTCCGCGTGGGCAAGATACGCAAGGAGCCTGCCATTTTTTCCCCCATGCTCGTGAATGCGAGCAGAGAGGTACAACTGCCGTTTCCTGGTCAGGTCTATCATATGAAGCTGTAGTGTCCTATGGGCATCTGTCAGCATGCCCCGAGTCTGAGGAGGTAGCACCCAAATGACGGGTACAGGCCTCCTCCAGTACTTTTTGGAGAGCCTCCTGCGTCACCCACCCGGCGGACCTATAGCGCTTAATTCTGGAGATGTAGGAACCCCTGACCACAGCCTTTAAAGGCATCCCAGACAGGGCCCGTAGCAGCAGAGTCTGCATTGAGGGACCAGTAATTGGCTATGTCGGTGGGGATGACCTCAGATCTCTGGTGTGGAGATCCAGAGAGGACTGAGTCTCCAGGTCCGGAATGCTGGTCTGTGGCCCACAGTCAAACCCACCTGTATCATAGAATGATCAGATTCCGTCTGGGGCAGATACTCTATGGACCGAACAAGGGGTACAAGATCCCTCGTGGCCAGGGCATAGTCAATTCTGAAAAGGGCTGCACAGGACCTAGACTGGCAGGAGTACACTCTGGCACTGGGATATTTCCAGCCCCACAGATCCACATATCCATAAGTATTGCACCACGCACGAAACAACTTGGTCTCATATTGTAAAGGTTTCAGCCTGTCTAAATCGGGTTGCAAGACCGAGTTAAAATCCCGAATGATAAGCATAGGGCAATTAGGCAAGTTGGCAAAATGGACACTGAGATCAGAGAACACTGCAGCCATGACCGGGGGAGGGAGATAAACCGTAACCAGGATGAGGGATGTTCCATGCACTGATACATGTAGGATGACATACTGCCCCTTAGGATCTAGGATAACTTGGTGACACACAAAAGGTAACCCCTTACGCATTAGGATTGCAACCCCCAGGCATAATTAGAATAGGTATATTGGTAATGATTGGCCACCCAGTGTTTTTTGAGTGCCATCACTTTAGACCCCATGAGATGAGTTTCCTGGAGGCACAGGACATGCGGTTTATTATGTTTCAGGGCCTCAAAGATAGATGCTCTTTTGAATTTAGAATTCAGTCCGCGGACATTCCACGAACAAACGTTTACCTCAGACATGGGATTGGTATTGAAAGTACTAGGTCAGGGAGAAGGGGGACAGATAAGGGGGCCCAGGAGGGCTCCCAATCCCCGGTCACAGCTACAGAAGAAAATAAGGGCCGCAGTGCTGAACACACAAACATCCATACATACACCATACATACAGCAACACAACTATATACATTAGCATATTCATTACCCAAGGAGGGCAACAATTTCCCTGCCTAGCTCCAAAAAGGGGAGTGGGCCTATACCCAAAACTTGTACCATGCATGGGGCGCATGGCCTGTAACAGGAAGCAAGAAAAGGATGTCAGAAAAACAAAATAGTCAATGTTCGACAACAAAAGTTTCAAAAGAAGTGCGGGGTGAACCCCAAAGCAGCTCAGGCTCGGTTAGGGACCAAGGCCAGGTACTCTCTCTCTGGAGATATGTATGATCGTCCAAACTCAGCACATATTAGAGCAACAAAATAAACTTACAATGGTGAATAACCAGGGATAAATCAAAAAAGAAAACCAGGAGGGAGGGAGGAGGCTTCAGTTTCAGCAGCAGAACCAGCAGGATGTAGGGATCCGCATCAGGCAGGAGGTTTTGGAGGGCGGGGTAGTGACTCCCACCAGGACATGGCATCTTGAGGGGACTGAAAGAAATGGGCTTTCCTCTGGTAGGTGACCTGGAGGGTAGCAGGGAACAGCATGGAATATTGGATATCCTGCTCCCGGAGCTTTTGCTTGATACGCTGGTAACTGGCTCTATGGTTGCGGACTGTCACAGAGTAGTCTGGGAAGAGGGACACCACAGCATTGTTAATGCGGAGACTACCTTTCCTCCTGGCAGCCACCAATATGGAGTCATGGTCTCGGTAGTTGAGACGGATCACCACCGTATGCGGGGGGTGACCTTCAGGAAGGGGGTGTCCCGGGACTCTGTGGGCCCTCTCAATCACAAATCAGGGGGATAGCTGCTCACGGCCAAATTCTTGCTCAAGCCAGCTCTCCAGGAAGGCTATAGGGTCAGACCCCTCCACCCGCTGCGGAGCCCAACCAGGCGCAGGTTATTTCTGCTTTAGCGATTTTTAAGGTCGTCGACCTTATCCTCCAGGGATGCAATCTTCCACCCATGTGTATTAAATTTGGGCAGGATGGGAGTAACAGTGTCCTCTAAGTCACTAATGCGTTGCTCAGTCTCTCAGTAACCCAGCCATGTAATTTAAGCATGTCCTGCCGCATAATAATTAAGTCAATCTTGAGCCCATCCACCTGCCCCATGAGGTCCGCATGGTTTATCTTAATATTGGCGAGGACCTCCGCCAGGGTGGGTTCCTTATCGCCATCCGTGACCGCCAAGCCCAGGGTTCGCTTGCAGGGACAAGGCTGTGGGGTCCGGAATCTCGGGATAGGGTGGTGGGGACACGTCCTGGCCATCTCCAAATAGATCCGGAGTGGAGGTTGGTGATGCGCTGGGCCCATGGTCGGTGTTGTGGCGGCCATCTTGGCAGGAGCGTGTAGTGATGCTCATCTTCACAGGGGGTTGTTTCTTCCCTCGCCGCTTTCCCACCCACCAGAATGCCCCCTCCGGAGATGCAGGAGACACACCGGGGGGTATTAGGCAAAGAAAGAATTGGCTGCTGGCAATGGTTGATCAGGATGGAACAGGATTGCATAGGGAAAGACTAGAGCTACACAGGAACACGTTCGTTCACATCCTGAGCTAGGCCACGCCCCCCCAGCCAAGTACCTTAACTAACATTCTGTAGGCAACCTGTCTTTTTTTTTCTCTGTGGGGATAGGGGGTGCAGATAATGTGGGGGTTTAGGTGCACACTAAACACTAAAATACCCCCCCAATCAAAACTTTCTAAACTATTTTTGGTGCAAGGCTTCATTTGAAAAAATAAAGGAAGAATTCACTTTTTTTCCTAAATCCCAGCTCCCCTTTTTTCCAAAGTATCCATTAAAGTACTTCTTTTGCAGAAATAAAAAAGCTTTTTTATTTATCTTACACAATATATACTGCTCAAAAAAATTAAAGGAACACTTTGAAAACACATCAGATCTCAATGGGGAAAAACTTATGCTGGATATCTATACTGGTATGGACTGGGTAATGTGTTAGGAATGAAAGGATGCCACATCGTTTAATGGAAATAAAAATTATCAACCTACAGAGGGCTGAATTCAAAGACACTCTGAAAATCAAAATGATGCAGCAGGCTCGTAAAATTTTGCTGAAATTTCATTGCAGCAACTCAAAATGGTCGTCAGTAGTTTGTATGGCCCCCACGTGCTTTTACGCATGCCTGACAACGTTGGGGCATTCTCCTAATGATGGTGTCCTGGGGTATTTCCACCCAGATCTGGACCAGGGCATCAATGAGCTCCTTAACAGACTGAGGTGCAACCTAGCGACATTGGATGGACGGAAACATAATGTCCCAGAGGTGGCCTATTGGATTTAGGTCAGGCGAGCGTGGGGGCCATTCAATGGCATTAATTCCTTCCTCCTCCAGGAACTGGCTGCATACTCTCACCATATGAGGCCGGGAATTGTCGTGCACCAAGAGGAACCCAGGACACATTGCACCAGTGTAGGGTCTGACAATGGGTCCAAGGATTTCATGCCGATACCTGATGGCAGTCTGGGTGCCATTGTCTAGCCTGTAAAGGTCTGTGTGTCCCTCCATGGATATGCCTCCCCAGACCATCACTGACCCACCACCAAACCAGTCATGCGGAACAATGTTACAGGCAGTATAATGTTCTCCACAGCTTCTCAAGACCCTATCACATCTGTCACATTGTGCTCAGGGTAAACCTGCTCTAATCTGTGAAAAGCACAGAGTGCCAGTGGCGGACCTGCTAATTCTGGTGTTCAATGGCAAATACCAACCGAGCTCCACAGTGCCGGGCAGTGAGCACAGGGCTCACTAAATGATGTTGGGCCCTCAGGCCATCCTCATAAAGTGTGTTTCTGATTCTTTGGTCTGAGACATTCACACCAGTGGCCTGCTGGAGGTTATTTAGGGCTTTGGCAGTGCTCATCCTGTACCTCCTTGCACAAAAGAAGCAGATACCGGTCCTGCTGATGGGTTAAGGATATTCTATGGCCTATCGAGCTCTCCTAGAGTAACTGTCTGTCTCCTGGAATCTCCTCCATGCTCTTGAGACTGTGCTGGGAGACACAGCAAACCTTCTGGCAACGGCACGTATTGATATGCCATCCTGGAGGAGTTGGACTGCCTGTGCAACCTCTATAAGTTCCAGGTATCGCCTCAAGCTACCTGTTCGGAAATGCACAGATGTATATGGAGCCTCATTGTTCTTGTGAAAGCCCACCAATTTTACTTTCGGGCCCAACGCTTTGTTCTTTGGCTCATTTTTCTGTGGCAAAATGTGTGTTTGCTTCTGTGTTTGGTGTGCCGTTAACAATTGATGGCACTGAATGCACAGCTAGTTAATTTTAGGTGTATAAAGGTGGCCATTCACTATACAATCTGATTATAAAATCTCCTTTAGATTAACCAAAGCTATATAATAGGGGGACACACCATCTATCCAATCACTCTGTATCAAATCAGGCAGGCCCTTGTACTACATACTCTGTTACCAAAAGTATTGTGACACCTGCCTTTACACACACATGAACTTTAATGGCATCCTAGTCTTAGTCCGTAGGGTTCAATATCATTTGGTGGAGGGGGGATTACAGTGAGGGGGTTGTTTTTCAGGGTTTGGCCTTGGTCCCTTAGTTCCAGTGAAGGGAACTCTTAAGGTGTCAGCATACCAAGACATTTGGACAATTTCATGCTCCCAACTTTGTAGGAACAGTTTGGGGATGGCCCCTTCCTGTTCCAAAATGACTGTGCACCAGTGCACAAAGCAAGGTCCATAAAGACATGGGTGAGCGAATTTGTGGTGGAGGAACTTGACTGGCCTGCACAGAGTCCTGCCATCAACCCAATAGAACACCTTTAGGATGAATTAGAGCGGAGACTGCGAGCCAGGCCTTCTCATCCAACATCAGTGCCTAACCTCACAAATGCGCTTCTGGAAGAATGGTCAAACATTCCCATAGACACATCTTCCCAGAAGAGTTGAAGCTGTTATAGCTGCAAAGAGTGGGTCAACACAATATTGAACTCTACAGACTAATGCCCTGTACACACGGTCGGATTTTCCGATGGAAAATGTGTGAAAGGACCTTGTTGTCGGAAATTCCGACCGTGTGTGGGCTTCTTCACACATTTTCCATCGGATTTTCCGACACACAAAGTTTGAGAACAGGCTCTAAAATTTTCTGACAACAAAATCCGTTGTTGGAATTTCTGATCGTGTGTACACAAATCCGACACACAAAGTGCCACGCATGCTCAGAATAAATAAAGAGAAGAAAGCTATTGGCTACTGCCCCGTTTATAGTCCCGACGTACGTGTTTTACGTCACGTTCAGAATGATCGGATTTTCCAACAACTTTGTGTGACCGTGTGTATGCAAGACAAGTTTGAGCCAACATCCATCGGAAAAAATCCTAGGATTTTGTTGTCGGAATGTCCGATCAATGTCTGACCGTGTGTACAGGGCATAAGACTTGGTTGCCATTAAAGTTCACGAGCGTGTAAATGCAGGCATCCTTTGGTAATATAGTGTAGTTGGTGGTAGATCTAAAGGAGATTGTATAGTGTATGGTGAGCTTTGTAGAACCCAGAACATACTTCTCCTGTGTTCAATATTACAGCTCTATCTATCAGAAACCATGAATCAGTCTGAGACAGAGGTACAGTTAAATCTCACTTGTTTATTAATAATAAAAAAAGGTAAACAGAGTAAACGTAGTCAAAACATAGCCAGAGTTCAGCAACTGAAATGGATAGTCAGACAAGCCAAAACGTCAGGGAGCCAGAGATGAGCGTAGTAGAACAGCAAGCAGGATCTGGAGCCAGAAGGAATGTCAGCCAAGCAAGTCTTTAACAGGGAAACAGGAGAACTTCTTTAGAGATGTGACCAAGGTGAAGGCAGAGATCATCTGGACTGGATGCCTTAAGTAGGCAGGACTGACGAGCAGGATATCATCAACAGGTGAGTCACTGTCAAGAGATAGGAGCTGGAAGTTAGCCGACAGTTGAGCGGCCAGCTCAGAGAAGGAAGGGCTGAGCCCAGTCCTGACACTATCCACACAGGGTGTCACATCCCAAGGTCTGTCCAGGAAGTAATGGAGAAATGTTTCTATACATTCAGCTGGACACTGAGGTAAGGGGTGTGTAGGATAAATAGAAAGCTTTTTTATTGTTGCAAAAGAAGTACATTAATTGTATATTGGTACATAGGGGAGCTGGAATTTAGAAGAAAAAAAAGAACTCTAAACATAGAGGCCCTTTTAACATACAATATACTGTATATCAATAAACACCACAAAGGAATGAAAACCCACAAAATACCAACCCCTGAATGGATCTCAGACCTTCAGAATTCACCTTGAACCCAGTGGAGAGGAAAACCTGAACCTCATTCCTATTTGTAACACTTAGTTTGTATAGCCTCGTGAGAAATGATGGACATTTACATTATTATAATAATAATAATAATATCTGATTTCAGGTCACGGTATCTCGGTGTTCAGATCCCTGTCTACCTGGCAGCAGAAAAAAGTTTTCATTTTCCATTCATAAATGCTGCTATGAGTGTGTCTCGTGTCCAGAAGGAGAGATCTCCAACATTTCAGGTACAGTTTGTACATATTTCCCATGTTTTATCACTTTAAAGGTTCCTGCAAGTAGAGGAAGATGCCTGTTGATCCTGCCAGAAATGTATTTATCTCCTAATTCCTGTTGTCGGCTGACTGCACACAGGAGTTTGTGGACTGAAATCAGAAGAATGGTATCAGCCCTGCCCAGTTATATTTTGTTACTGCTATTTATTTATTACAGGTACTTATATAGTGCCATAAATGTACATAGCGCTTCATAAACCGTATACACTATATTACCAAAAGGTTTGGGACACCCAGCCTTAGTCCGTAGGGCTCAGTATTGAATTGGCCCACCCTATGCAGCTATAACAGCTTCAACGCTTCTAGGAAGGCTGTCCACAAGATTTAAGAGTGTGGCTATGGGAATGTTTGACCATTCTTCCAGAAGCACATTTGTGAGGTCAGGTACTGATGTCGGAGGAGAAGACCTGGCTCACAGTCTGCACACTAATTCATCCCAAAGGTGTTCTATCGGGTTGAGGTCAGGACTCTGTGCAGGCCAGTCACGTTCCTCCACCCCAAACTCGCTCATCCATGTCTTCATGGACCTTGCTTTGTGCACTGGTGCGCAGTCATGTTGCAACAGGAAGGGGCCGTCCCCATACTGTTCCCACAAAGTTGGGAGCATGAAACTGTCCAAAATGTCTTTTTTTGCAGACGCCTTAAAGGGGTTGTAAACCCTTGTGTTTTTTCACCTTAATGCATCCTATGCATTAACCACTTGACAACTGGGCACTTAAACCCCCTTCCTAAACAGACCAATTTTCAGCTTTCGGTGCTCTCACATTTTGAATGACAATTACTCAGTCATGCAACACTGTACCCATATGACATTTTTGTTACTTTCTTCACACAAATAGAGCTTTCTTTTGGAGGTATTTGATCACGTCTGGGTTTTTTATTTTTTGCGCTATAAATGAAAAAAGACCAAAAATTTTGTAAAAAATTGCATTTTTATTAGTTTCTGTTATAACATTTTGCAAATTAGTAATTTTTCTACATAAATTTTAGCCAAAATTTATACTGTTACATATCTTTGGTAAAAATTACCCAAATCAGTGTAAATTTTTTCGACTTTGTGAAAGTTATAGAGTCTACAAGCTGTGGTACAAATCATTGAAAATTGATCACATCTGATGTACTGATCTCATTTCTTGAGACACTAACAAGCCAGGAAAGTACAAATACCCCCCAAATACCCCCTTTTTGGAAAGTAGACATTCCAAGGTATTTAGTAAGAGGCATGGTTAGTTTTTTGAAGTTGTCATTTTTTCCCACAATTCTTTGCAAAATGAAGATTTTTTTTTTCTTTTTTTTTTCTTTTCACAAAATTGTCACATTACCAGGTTTTTTCTCTCACATGGCATGTCCACACCACAAATGACACCCTGAAATACATTCTGCTACTCCTCCTGAGTATGGCAATACCACATTTGTGAGACTTTTACACAGCCTGGCCACATACAGCCTGTAGCACCTTCAAGCATTCTAGGAGCATAAATTACACATCTCATTTCTCAACCACCTATTACACTTTTGAAGGCGCTGGAGCGCCAGGACAATGAAAACGCCCACAAAATGACCCCATTTTGGAAAGCAAACACCCTAACGTATAATCTATGAGGCATAATGAGTCTTTTGAATGGTTCATTTTTTTTCTAAAAGTTTTTGCAAAATGTGGAAATAAAATGAAAACGCTTTTTTTTTTTTTTTTACACAAAGTTGTCCATTTATAGGATATTTCTCACACATAGCATTTATATAGCAAAAATTACACCCCAAAATGCATTCCGCTACTCCTCCTGAGTATGGCAATACCACATGTGTGAGACTTTTACACAGCCTGACCACACACAGAGGCCCAACATTAAAGTAGCACGTTCAGGCGTTCTAGGAGCATAAATTACACATCTTATTTCTCAACCACCTATTACACTTTTGAAGGCCCTGGACCACCAGGACAATGGAAACGCCTACAAAATGACCCCGTTTTGGAAAGCAAACACCCTAACATATAATCTATGAGGCATAATGAGTCTTTTGAACGGTTCATTTTTTTCCAAAAGTTTTTGCAAAATGTGGAAATAAAAATGACAACGCTTTTTTTTGTTTTACACAAAGTTGTCCATTTACAGTTGTATGCAAAAAGTTAAGGAACCCCTGACAATTTCCATGATTGTCATTTATAAATATTTGGGTGTTTGGATCAGCAATTTCATTTTGATCTATCAAATAACTGAAGGACACAGTAATATTTCAGTAGTGAAATAAGGTTTATTGGACAGAAAATGTGCAATATGCATCAAAACAAAATTAGACAGGTGCATAAATTTGGGCACCTTTGTCATATTGTTGATTTGAATACCTGTAACTATTTGGTGAGCTCATTAAGCCTTGAACTTAATAGACAGGTGCATCCAATCATGAGAAAAGGTATTTAAGGTGGCCAACTGCATGTTGTTGTTCTCTTTGACTCTCCTCTGAAGAGTGGCACATGGGGGCCTCAAAACAACTCTCAAATGACCTGAAAACAAAGATTGTTCTACATTATGGTTTAGGGGAAGGCTACAAAAATTTATCGCAGAGATATAAGCTGTCAGTGTCCACTGTGAGGAACATAGTGAGGAAATGGAAGACCACAGGCACAGTTCTTGTTAAGGCCAAAAGTGGCAGGCCACATATAATATTGGAGAGGCGAAGGATGGTGACA
This sequence comes from Lithobates clamitans, assembly GCA_037952925.1. Classification (NCBI taxonomy): domain Eukaryota; kingdom Metazoa; phylum Chordata; class Amphibia; order Anura; family Ranidae; genus Lithobates; species Lithobates clamitans. The sequence continues at coordinate 2,345,638 of JBBGZY010001272.1, read as the reverse complement.
ACGGTCAAAAACAGCCCACGGACCACCTCCAAAACCCTACAACATAAACTTGCTGCAGATGGTGGCATTGTGCATCCTTCAACAATTCAGCGCACTTTGCACAGGGAGAAGCTGTATGGGAAAGTGATGCGAAAGAAGCCTTTTCTGCACACACACCACAAACGGAGTCGCTTGAGTTATGTAAATGCACATGTAGCGGGGACACATTTTTGATGTAACTTAATGTTAATGTTCTATCTTATCCTCTGGCGCCATCTAGCGGCCAAAGTACAAAAAGGACTGGATCTTTAGTTTATTTTTACTGTTCAGGAGTTTGACCTGGAAGTCTTTTGTTTGTTTACATCTGGACATTAACTTAACCCACCCACAATTCACAGTGACTCCCACAATCCTTAGAGGGAACAGAACTGCATTGTGGGAAGATTATAAAAGGGCTGGGAGTGGCCATCTTAGGTCTCTTGGAGATGCATGGCCAGCCTGAGAGGATCTGTGTGAGGTCCCCAGCCCAGTGTGGCCTACCCTATATGGAGTGGAGCAGCAGCCAGCGATCCTGCCTTACATCACAGTGTGCTGGAGCAGCAGTGTGATCGAACCATAGACCCTTGAAGGAGGTAACCGAGGACTCTTGGTCGTCTGTGAGCAGTCTTGATCCGGCCTTGTATCACAGCGTACTGCAGCAGCAGTGTGATCGATCCAGAGACCCTTGAAGGAGGTAACTGAGGACTCCCGGTCATCTATGAGCAGTCTTGATCCGGCCTTATATCACAGCGTGCTGGAGCAGCAGTGTGATCGGTTCAGAGACCCTTGAAGGAGGTAACCGAGGACTCCCGGTCGTCTGTAAACAGCCTTGATCCGGCCTTATATCACAGCGTGCTGGAGCAGCAGTGTGATCGATCCAGAGACCCTTGAAGGAGGTAACCAAGGACTCCCGGTCATCTGTGAGCAGTCTTGATCCGGCCTTATATCACAGCGTGCTGGAGCAGCAGTGTGATCATTCCAGAGACCATTGAAGGAGGTAACCGAGGACTCCCGATCATCTCTGAAGTAGTACAGCGTGACGGCTCGGTCACAGCAAACGAACTGAGATACTGCAGAGACAGAACCCTGGGCATCAAAGCGGAGTCTTCTGACAGCACTGTCCTGGTTGGGTGAGAGGGATGTTGCCTACAAGTTTCTTGACGCACTTTCATACATCAGAATACACAAGAGTTGCTGGGATCTGTAGTTCCACAAGTAGAGTCAAAAGGATTCAATACTAAGTCACTGCATCAAAGTTAGTTATAGTTCTGCTGCACTAGAACTTTGTCTTATATCTCAGGTTACTTTGACCAGGAGTTCATTAATCCTAGCGAAGAAAAGAAGATAAAGAAGGACTGTTCAGTAACATATAAGGCTTGGGTTATTTTACTATACTGGGGTAGTGTGATATTAAAAGAGGGAGCTCCCTAGTGTTGTATTGTACTTAATCAGAGTCAGCATTTGGTTTAGTATATCTTTAAGCGCGCAGGAAATAGGACATTGCTCAGAGTGAGATACTCTCACTCTGAAGGTTATCCTATTTACTTTGTGACATCTCTCATATATTATTTCATACATTATACACCTGTATTGTACCTTTGTAAAGTTTACTTGTCTGTCAGACTATGTTGGTCTGACAGCACAACAATTGTAGTTTAACCCTTCTAATACAACTACAGTAAATACGGTTATTATTTAAGTACAACTGTGTGAATATTGTTTTCCTCTTCATCACCAGTCAAGAGGAGGGCAAGGTAACTACAGACAGGTATGCTATATTGAGTATTGTGAACTTGCCTTTGTGATTTTGGTTCTGATTGCACACTATTACACCACAGCTGTGTCAGGGGGACTGAGATATTCAAGGGGGTACAAAGCAGAGTACAGGCCCAAATAATTCAGCAGCTCCTTCGGGGGTCCCTGCTACACACATTTGGACAAGCTAGCTTAATTTTGGAATAAGGTGCTGTGGACTGATAAAACAAAGATTGAGTTATTTGGTCATAACAAGGGGCGTTATGCATGGCGGCAAAAAAACACAGCATTCCGAGAAAAACACTTGCTACCCACAGTAAAATTTGGTGGAGGTTCCATCATGCTGTGGGGCTGTGTGGCCAGTGCCGGTACTGGTTAAAGTTGAGGGTTGCATGGATTCCACTCAATATCAGCAGATTCTTGAGAATAATGTTGAGGAATCAGTCACAAAGTTGAAGTTATGCCAGGGCTGGATATTTCAACAAGACCACGACCCAAAACACTGCTCAAAGTCTACTCGGGCATTTATGCAGAGGAACAATTACAATGTTCTGGAATGGCCATCCCAGTCCCCAGACCTGAATATCATTGAACATCTGTGGGGTGATTTGAAACGGGCTGTCCATGCTTGGCAACCATCAAACCCATAGGTGTGCGCAGCCTAATGCATTAGGGTGTGCACCCTTAAGCTCAAACACACATGCGTGTGTATGTATCTACATATATATATGACTCAGGCACATTGATCTCCCTGCTGGCACAGTGGAAGAGAAAAGGATAAACACTTCTCTTATGGCAGAGCCGGTAAGAGGGAGATCTTTCCCATGTTCCTGTTGCTACACAGAACGATAACACTAATGCGCATGAGGGGATTAGGGTGTGCCTGGGCACACCCGGCACACCCTTTGCGCATGCCTATGATCAAACCATTACTGAACTGGAGATGTTTTATAAGGAGGAATGGTCCAAAATACATTCATCCAGAATCAAGACACTCATTACAGGCTATAGGAAGCGTCTAGAGGCTGTTATTTCTGCTAAAGGAGGCTCTACTAAATATTGATGTGATTTTTCTGTTTGGGTGCCCAAATATATGCACCTGTCTAATTTCGTTTTGATGCATATTGCATATTTTCTGTTATTCCAATGAACCTCATTTCACTACTGAAATATTACTGTGTCCTTAAGTTATTTGATAGATCAAAATGAAATTGCTGATCCAAACACTCAAATGTTTATAAATGACAATCATGGAAATTGTCAGGGGTTCCTAAACTTTTGCATACAACTGTATAACTGTATTTCTAACACATAGCATGTATATAGCAAAAATAACACCACAAAATACATTCCGCTACTCCTCCTGAGTATGGCAATACCACATGTGTGAGACTTTTACACCGCCTGTCCACATACAGAGGCCCAACATTGAAGTAGCACTTTCAGGCGTTCTAGGAGCATAAATTACACATCTTATTTCTCAACCACCTATTACAATTTTGAAGGCCCTGGAGCACCAGGACAATGGAAACGCCCACAAAATGACCCCATTTTGGAAAGTAAACACCCTAACGTATAATCTATGAGGCATAATGAGTCTTTTGAATGGTTCAATTTTTTCCAGAAGTTTTTGGAAAATATGTAAAAAAAAATGAAAACACATTTTTTTTTTTTACACAATTGTCCATTTATAAAATATTTCCAATGCATAGCGTGAGCATAGCAAAAGTGACACCCAAAAATACATTCTGCTACTCTTCCCGAGTATGGCAATGCCACATGTGGGAGACTTTTACACAGCCTGGTCACATACAGAGGCCCAACATTAAAATAGCACGTTCAGGCGTTCTAGGAGCATAAATTACACATCTTATTTCTCAACCACCTATTACACTTTTGATAGGTAATTTTCTGACAACCTATCACATTTATGAAGGCCTTTGATATTTCTAACAGATAGCTTGTACATACCAAGAATTACACCCCAAAACATATTCTGCCGAGCAAAGGGTAAACAAAAGATTACCTGTGGTTTTAGTAGTGCAGTTCTCCACAGGAGGAGAGCCCTAATCCAGGCAGCAGGCAGGGACGTGGTCAGCGACAGTGAATGGAATTGTCTAGGCAGGAATATTTTCCATAGTACAGGCAGGGATACTGTCCATATACAGTCCAGGGTCAGTGCAGGTAGAGATATTGCCAGCAGTGCCAAAATTTTGGTCCTGGTAGTAAACAAGAACATGGTCCGTAATACAAGTAGCAGGCCAGGAAAGAATGGGGGCAGGGGTAGAGGCTTCTCCCACCCAAATCTCTTTTGAAGCCTCCGAGTCTCCAGATCCTAATTCCGGAATGAGAAAACTAAAAAATAAATTTTCTTCATCCAGAAAAACAATTCTGGAGCCCCTCACATATGTGAGACCCCTGAGTAAAAGATCAGTCCAAGAGGCAGGCAAAAAACATGGTCAAACAATCCAGGGTTAGTTCCAGAGCAGGCAGAGGTAGGTACAGTTTAGCGTTAGGCAGAAGCGTGGTCGTATAACAGGCCAGGGTCAGTTCCAGAGCAGGCAGAGGTAGGTACAGTTTAGCGTTAGGCAGAAGTGTGGTCGTTTAGCAGGCCAGGGTCAGTTCTGGAGAAGGCAGAGGTAGGTACAGTTTAGCATTAGGCAGAAGCGTGGTTGTTTAGCAGGCCAGGGTCAGTTCTGGAGAAGGCAGCGGTATGTACAGTGGTATAAAGGGGTGTGGCGGTAAATGACAATTACGTTTACCATACTTCCCTAATAATGTAGAGAAGTATGGTAACGGCGGAAACATTCACCAATACAAAGGCCTGCTTGGGAAGGACATTGGGGACAATAATGCACAGTGTCTCTTCTAGCTCCTCCTCTGGAGCACACCCGGCATTTCTTCTGACGTTTCCAGGCTGTTTCATGGTGGGGGAGTCTCTCAGGAAAGTGGCGTTCATGGAGTCTGCTCACTGAATCCGAGTGAATGCTTTCTGGAGGGCCTTCAGGGTACAAAAGGGTGGAGATAATTTCTTCTTGGTACTGAAGATAAGATACGGGGCTCTCTGTAGATTTACAGTAAATAACAAAACTATTGTAAATGGCCAAACTGAAAAGATACATGGAGAATTTTTTATACCAATAGCGGCTTTTTCTTGTGGGAAGGTAGGGTTCAATCATCTGATCATTGAAGTCGACTCCCCCCATGAACAAATTATAGTCATGGACACATGCTGATTTCTGGATTGGGCCGTTTCTTTTGGGGATTTCCACGTAGGTGTCGTTGTGGATCGTTGTGAGCATGTAGACGTTTCATCTGTCCCTCCACCTGAGAGCCAATATCTCTTCATTCCGCAAAGACGCCGTCTCCCCTTGTCGTAGTCTTTCAGTAATGAGTCTTTGCGGGTGTCATGAAATGTGAGGCCATCACATTAATGTGAGGCCATTAACTTTGGACAATTTCATCTAGTTGGAGCGTCCGGAGGCCGCTCCTTTGAAGGGGGGTACTGTAATGAAATGGTTCACCCATTGGTGTCACTGTCGGTCTCTTGGATCGCAGTACCAGTGTCCACCAGCGGGTGTCTTCCAACATCCAGGACTTGTAATAAGAGGACTCACCTGCTGGTGGCACTGTTGCATCCTTGGGCCGTAGTGCCGGTGTCCACCAGTGGGTGTATTCCGGCAGTGTGGAGCAGGCAGCACCTTCTGCGCTCAGGTGTAACGTGAGGTCAAATCACTGCAGTCTGATAAATACCCGGCAAGGCCTCACATCCTTGTCTTGGTGTCTCTCTCCCTGTGGCCTGATCTTGCTGCCTGTTATCTTGACCTTGAGCCTGCATCTGTCCTGACCTGATCCGATCCCAATCCTGAGCCCATCCTGTACTTGTCCCTCCGGTTTCCTGATTTCCCTGGATCCCTGCCCTGCAGCCTATCCATCCATCCTCTCCCTGTTGGTTCCCCATCCTTTCCCATCTGACTGACCTCCTTGTGTATGACCTCGGCCTGGCTTTTATTACGATTACGGTATTTCCCATCCATTTGTATATACCATTTGTTTGTGGGTCTGTGGTTAGTTTGCACTGTTTACATTCCACTTATTTGTCACCCATTTAATAAACACCATTATTTTTCACGTACCTGTGTTTCTGGTTTCTTCTGTGCAGTCCACACAGTCTGGTCTATTAAATTCCCTGATAGTACACCAAGGCCATCCCTGACAAGACGTGGCTGCATTGAGGAACCATCCTGGTTTGTTAGTTCTGCTAATATAGATTTCAATGAAATCATTTATTATTCTCTGCTGGCAGAAGAGGATGGTGAATATTGTCGCCAGATTTTAAAAGGGTGGACTAGTGACCAGCTGATGGAAACTATCTGATCAGCTCATTCCCTAGTGGATCAGGGGTATATGTCATTTGAAGATGTTCAGCCCTTAGTCCAGTTATGTGCAAAACCAGCCCTGTCATGTATTCCCGAAGGAAGTGACGATTTTTCTCCCCCCTTCAATTATGGCCAAGTTGAATCCCTGGTATGGTTATTAGAGGATGATCCAGCCTATTTCATGGAACGTTATTCCTCTTGTTCACAGCAGGTGTTGTCTAATTGCATCCAATCAGTGCAATCCTTGGTTAGTCAGGCTGTGTGTGAATCAGCATTTGTTCAACCTGTGCTACAGGCATGGTCAGATCTCCTGTATTTAGCTAAGCCACAATATTCCAGCCCTGCCATTAATCGCCTGCCTTCCCAAAAATCTATCTCCCCGTCGCCTATGGCAACCTCAGCTACAGCCCAGTTTACTCAGCTCCTACCAAATACTATTACCCAGTCTCCAAGTGTAGCACCTATCCTGCCTTCAATCCACCTGTCTCTTCTCCTCCACCTGTAACAATCTCACAAAACCCTCCTCCAGCCACAGTTCCTTGGTCTTCCTTCAGTTTGATGTGCCCACTTCCCAGTCTGATGTGCCCGCTTTTCAGTCTGATGTCTTGATGCCTGCCTTCCAGCCCGAAGTCTCGGTGCCTGCCTTCCAGCTTGATGTCTCTGCTTCCCAGTCTGATGTGCCCGCTTCCCAGTCTGATGTGCCCGCTTCCCAGTCTGATGTTTTGATGCCTGCCTTTCAGCCCGAAGTCTCGGTGCCTGCCTACCAGCCTGATGTGCCCGCTTTCCAGTCTGATGTGCCCACCTTCCAGCCGGATGTCTCGGTGCTTTCCTTCCAGCCAGATGTCTCGGTGCCTGCCTTCCAGCTTGATGTCTCTGCTTTCCAGTCTGACATTGGGGACAATGCACGGTGTCTCTTCTAGCTCCTCCTCTGGAGCACACCCGGCATTTCTTCTGATGTTTCCGGGCTGTTTCATGGTGGGGGAGTCTCTCAGGAAAGTGGCGTTCGTGGAGTCTGCTCACTGAATCCGAGTGAATGCTTTCTGGTGGGCCTTCAGGGTACAAAAGGGTGGAGATAATTTCTTCTTGGTACTGAAGATAAGATACGGGACTCTCTGTAGATTTACAGTAAATAACATAACTATTGTAAATGGCCAAACTGAAAAGATACATGGAGACTTTTTTATACCAATAGCGGCTTTTTCTTGTGGGAAGGTAGGGTTCGATCATCTGATCATTGAAGTTGACTGCCTCCCAGCTTGATGTGCCCGCTTCCCAGTCTGATGTGCCCGCTTCCCAGTCTGATGTCTTGATGCCTGCCTTTTAGCCCAAAGTCTCGGTGCCTGCCTACCAGCCTGATGTGCCTGCTTTCCAGTCTGATGTGCCCGCCTTCCAGCCGGATGTGTCGGTGCTTTCCTTCCAGCCGGATGTCTCGGTGCCTGCCTTCCAGCTTGATGTCTCTGCTTTCCTGTCTGATGTGCCCACTTTCCAGTCTGATGCCCTGATGCCTACTTCCAGCCCAAAGTCTCGGTGCCCGCTTTCCAGTCTGATGTGCTCGCTTTCCAGTCTGTGCCCGCTTTCCAGTCTGATGTGCCCGCTTTCCAGTCTGATGTCCTGATGCCTGCCTTCCAGCTTGATGTCTCTGCTTCCCAGTCTGATGTACCCGCTTCTCAGCCTGATGTGCCCGCTTTTCAGTCTGATGTCTTGGTACCTGCCTTTCAGCCTGATGTCTCGTTGCCTGCCTTCCAGCCTGGTGTCTCGTTGCCTGCCTTCCAGCCTGATGTCCTGATAGTGGTGTCTCAGTCTGAAGTTTCATTGCCTTGTCTCAGCCTGAAGTTTCGTTGCCCGTGTCTCAGCCTGAAGTTTCGTTGCCCGTGTCTCAGCCTGAAGTTTCGTTGCCCGTGTCTCAGCCTGAAGTTTCGTTGCCCGTGTCTCAGCCTGAAGTTTCGTTGCCCGTTACCCAGTCTGCTGAGCCGGTGCCCGTTACCCAGTCTGCTGAGCCGGTGCCCGTTACCCAGTCTGCTGAGCCGGTGCTCGTTATCCAGTCTGCTGAGCCGGTGCCCGTTACCCAGTCTACTAAATCGGAGTCCGTCACTCGGCCTGTTAAGCCAGTACCCGTTATTCAGCTTGCCGGACCAGTGCCCGGTGTCCAGCTCGCTGGGCCGGGGCCCGTTACCCAGCCCACTGGGCCGGGGCCTGTTACCCAGCCTGCTGAGCTGGTGCCTGTGATCCAGCCTGCCCTTATGGTGCTCGCTGTTCGGCCTAATGTTCCAGAGCCTGCTGCCCAGCTCAATGACCCAGAGCCTGCTGCCCAGCTCAACGACCCGGAGCCTGCTGCCCGGCTAGACGACCCGGAGCCTGCTGCCCAGCTCGACGACCCGGAGCCTGCTGCCCAGCTCGACGACCCGGAGCCTGCTGCCCAGCTCGATGACCCCGAATCTGCTGCCTAGCTCGACGACCCGGAGCCCGCTGTCTGCTCTGATGTGCCCGCTGTCCTGATGTGCCCGCTGTCTGCTCTGATGTGCCTGCTATCTGGTTTGACGTATCCGCTGCCCAGTCTAAAGTACCTGATGCCCAGCCTGACATGCCCTCATCCGCTGTTCGGTGTGAGGCCATTAACTTTGGACAATTTCATCTAGTTGGAGCTTCCGGAGGCCGCTCCTTTGAGGGGGGGTACTGTCATGAAATGATTCACCCGTTGGTGTCACTGTCGGTCTCTTGGATCGCAGTACCAGTGTCCACCAGCGGGCGTCTTCCAACATCCAGGACTTGTAATAAGAGGACTCACCTGCTGGTGGCACTGTTGCATCCTTGGGCCGTAGTACTGGTGTCCACCAGCGGGTGTAGTCCAGCAGTGTGGAGCAGGCAGCATCTTCTGCACTCAGGTGTAACGTGAGGTCAAATCACTGCAGTCTGATAAATACCCGGCAAGCCCTCACATCCTTGCCTTGGTGTCTCTCTCCCTGTGGCCTGACCTTGCTGCCTGTTATCTTGACCTTGAGCCTGCATCTGTCCTGACCTGATCCGATCCCTATCCTGAGCCCATCCTGTACTTGTCCTTCGGGTTTCCTGATTTCCCTGGATCCCTGCCCTGCAGCCTATCCATCCTTTCCCTGTTGGTTCCCCATCCTTTCCCATCTGACTGACCTCCTTGTGTATGACCTTGGCCTGGCTTTTGTTACAATTACGGTATTTCCCATCCATTTGTATATACCATTTGTTTGTGGGTCTGTGGTTGGTTTGCACTGTTTATATTTCACTTATTTGTCACCCATTTAATAAACACCATTATTTTTCAGGTACCTGTGTTTCTGGTTTCTTCTGTACAGTTCACACAGTCTGGTCTATTAAATTCCCTGATAGTGGGAAGCCCTTCCTATTGGCTTGCACTGTACCACATGCTGGAGTGTCCTTGTGGTAAAGATTGCGGAAGAGGGGCAAGCTTGTATAGTAATTATCCACATAAAATGGTAACCCTTTCCAAGGATTGGATATACAAGCTCCCAAACCACTTTTCCGCTGGCTCCGATGTACTCTGGACATTCAGGGGGCTGCACTTGGGTGTTCCTCCCTTCTTACACCAGGAAGGCGTAGATGTACCCCGTGGCTCGGTCACATAGCTTGTAGAGCTTAACCCCATATCGGGCCCCTTTGCTGGGGATAAACTGCTTGAAGCCAAGCCTGCCTGTGAAGTGGACCAATGACTCATCCACGGAGATATTTTGGTCGGAGATAAATAACTGGGGGAATTTCTCCGCGAAAAAATTTAGAAGTGGCCAAATTTTAAATAATTTGTCATGTGATGCGTCATTTCAGGGAGGGCACTGGGTGTTGTCATTGTAATGGAGGAAACGCATTATCATGAGGTATCTTGATCTTGGCATAATGTAGGAGAAGATTGGCATGTGGTGGATGGGGTTGGTGGACCAATAGGAGTATAATTCATTTTAGGCCTAAAAATAATTTAAATTCCTCCACTGTCAATGCTCTCCACTCATAGGGACGGGCATAACTTAAACCATGGTTGTTATGAATTGGTGTGCATAGAGGTTCAACTGGGCCATGATGGAGGATAATAGATCTTGGGTAAAAATTAAATTAAAAAAATCAATAGGGGGAAAATTCTCTGTGTTCACCTGAACAACTGGATGGGTGGTGAAAGGGGGATGTTTGCTGCTCTTGAATTAGGGGGAAGCCACAGAGGGTTTTCAAGGGCATAGGGAAGGCCGGCATGGGTCCTAATGCTATGGGGACTGAGATGACACCCTGTTAGTTCTTGGCCTTTGCTGCAGTGGTACTTCATTTCTTCTGGATGGCACTGTGCTACTGGTGGATGGCACTGAGCTGCTAGTTGATGCCACTGCATTTCTGGTGGATGGCACTGAGCTGCTGGTTGATGCCACAGCACTACTTGTGATAGCCTGCTGCTCCATGCCAGAACGCCTTTGTTTCATGGGCACACTTTGCTCTTCCTCCGATTCTGTATGAGACCCACTGCTTACAACGGGTTCATATTCTGAACCAGAATCAGACGCAGACTCAGAGAGCTCCCCACTGCTCTTGTTGGTCAAGCTAAGCTGTTGGTATGCCCCCAGAAAAAAGATTTTTAGCCATACTGGTGACTACGGGCTGTGGTGACAAACTGCTGTGGTAGTACACTTGGACAGATATGGCTGCACTGATGGGTGCTGATGAGGATGGTCTAATGAGGGTGCACTGCTGGGTTCTGATGAGGGTGCACTGCTGGGTTCTGATGAGGGTGCACTGCTGGGTTCTGATGAGGGTTCACTGCTGGGTTCTGATGAGGGTTCACTGCTGGGTACTGATGAGGGTGCACTGCTGGGTTCTGATGAGGGTGCACTGATGGGTACTGATAAGGTTGCACTGATGTACACTAATGTACCACACTGTGGATGCACTGATTATCTGGCACTGATGTGCACTGATAAGGTAGCACTGATAGGCGCTGATGAGGATCCACTGATATGGTGGCACTGATGAGCACTCACTTATGGCCACTGATGTGCACTATTGGGTACTGTAGTGGCATTGATGAGGGCTGTAGTGGCATTGATGAGCGCTGTAGTGGTGCAGATGAGCACTCTAGTGACACTGATGTGGTACTGATGGCACAAATGAGCACTGTATTGGCACTAATGTGGCACTGATGAGCACTTTAGTGGCACTGTGCACTGTAGTGGTACTGACGTGGCATTGGGGGAGCACTGACGTGGCACTGGTGAAGCACTGACGTGGCACTGGTGGCTAGGGATGGGCCAAACACCTCCCCCCCATTCGGTTTGCACCAGAACATGCGAACAGGCAAAAAATTTGTTCGAACACCGTTAAAGTCTTAATTTTAAAGGCTTATATGCATGGTATTGTATCAATGAAAAAAAAGTTTTAAAAATGGCAGTTTTTTCGGGAGCAGTGATTTTAATGAAACTTAAAGTTAAACAATAAAAGTGTAATATTCCTTTAAATTTCGTACCTGGGGGGTGTCTATAGTATGCCTGTAAAATGGTGCATGTTTCCCGTGTTTAGAACAATCTGACAGCAAAATGACATTTCTAAAGGAAAAAAGTAATTTAAAACTACTCGCGGCTATAATGAATCGACGTACCCTTGAAAGTTCATTGATAAAAGCAGCATGGGATTCCCCCACAGGGGAACCCCGAACCAAAATAAAAAAAAAAAATGTGTGGGGTTCCCCGCAAGTTCCAAAGCAGGCCCTTCAGGTCTGGTATGGATATTAAGGGTAACCCCGTGCCAAAATTTAAAAAAATGGTGTGGGGATCCATACCAGTCCCTTATCCGAGCAAGCAACCTGGAAGGGCGCAGGAAAAGAGGGGGGGACAGGAGAATGGCCACATGCCCTCAACATTGGGAGGGTGTTTTGGGGTAGCCCCCAAAGCACCTTGTCCCCATGTTGATGGGGAGAAGGGCCTCATCCCCACAACCCTTGCCCGATGGTTGTGGGGGTCTGCGGGTGGGGGGATTATAGGGTACGAAAAAGTGTGAAAATGGTAAAAAAAACAACACACACCGTGGGAGTAGTCCTTTATTAAAAAATAAAACTGTCCCACATAGTCCATTCACCTCCGTCAATGGACCGAAAAAATAAATAAAGATCTGCCTCCATGGGAGGCACACGCCATATGACGCGTCCTCGCACGTGACAGCTCTTTTTAAACTGTGGGCGGGGCCACATAGTGTCATCACTGGGTGACCCCGCCCCCCTCTGATGCACGGGGACATCCCTATGGCTTCCTCTGTAGTGTCAGAGGGGGCGGGGCCACCCGGTCCACCCCCCCTTTGACGCTATGGGAAAGCTATAGGGATGTCCCCGTGCGTCAGAGGGGGCGGACTGGGTGGCCCGCCCCCCTCTGACGCTACAGGGGGAGCCTTAGGGATGTCCCTGTGCGTCAGAGGGGGGCGGGGTCACCCGGAGAGGACACCGTGTGCCCCCGCCCACAGTTTTAAAAGAGCTGTCACTTGCAAGGACGCGTCATATGGCGTGTGCCTCCCATGGAGGCAGATCTTCTTTATTTTTTTTTTCGGTCCGTCGGCAGAGGTGACTACGTGGGACAGTTTTATTTTTTTATTTTTTAATAAAGGACTTCTCCCACGGTGTGTGTTGTTGTTTTTTTTTTTTTACCATTTTCACACTTTTTTTGTGAAATGGTACGGGTACAATGTACCCGTTACCATTTCAAACAGGGGGGGCAGGATCTGGGGGTCCCCTTGTTAAAGGGGGCTTCCAGATTCTGATAAGCCCCCTGTCGCAGACCCCCACAACCACCGGGCAAGGGTTGTGGGGATGAGGCCCTTCTCCCCATCAACATAGGGACAAGGTGCTTTGGGGGGCATGTGGCCTGGTACGGTTCAGGAGGGGGGGTGCTCTCTCATCCCCCCCTTTTCCTGCGGCCTGCCAAGTTGCATGCTCGGATAAGGGTCTGATATGGATTTTTGGGGGGACACCACGCCATTTTTTTTAAAAAATTTGGCATGGGGTTCCCCTTAAAATCCACAGCAGACCTGAAGGGTGTGGTATGGATTTTGAGGGGGACCCCCACACCATTTTTTTGTAATTTTGGTGCGGGGTTCCCCTTAATATCCATACCAGACCCAAAGGGCCTGGTATGGAATTTGGGGGGACCCCCACGCATTTTTTTTTTAAATTTTGGTTCTGGGTTCCCCTGTGGGGGAATCCCATGCTGTTTTTATCAATAAACTTTTATGTGTATTGCCGGACCGACAATTCATTATAGCCGCGAGTAGTTTTAAATTACTTTTTTTCCTTTAGAAATGTCATTTTGCTGTCAGACTGACAAACACAGGAAACATGCGCCACTTTACAGGCCTACTATAGACACCCCCAGGTACGAAATTTAAAGGAATATTACACTTTTATTGTTTAACTTTAAGCATTATTAAAATCACTGCTCCCGAAAAAACTGACGTTTTTAAAACTTTTTTTTGCATTGATACATGTCCTCTGGGGCAGGACCCAGGTCCCCAAACACTTTTTATGACAATAACTTGCATATTAACCTTTAAAATTAGCACTTTTAATTTCTCCCATAGACTTTTAAAGGGTGACCTGTGGCTTTCAAATTTGCTGCGAACACCCTAAATTGTTTGCTATTCGGCGAACGGGCGAACAGCCAATGTTCAAGTCAAATTCATGTTCAACCCGAACATAAAGCCCATCCGTACTGGTGGCACCGATGAGCACTGTAGTGGCACAGGTGGCACTGGTGACACCGATGTGGCACTGGTGGCACAGATGAGCACTGTAGTGGCACTGGCGGCACAGATGGGCACTGAAGTGGCAGAGGTGGCACTGATGGGCACTGGTGGCACTGATGAGCACTATAGATTATAGTGGAACTGATGGCACAGATGAGAACTGTAGTGGCACTGATGGGTACTGTAGTGGCACTGGTGGCACAGATGAGTACTGTAGTGGCACTGATGGGTAGTGTAGTGGCACTGGTGGCACTGTAGGGCACAGATTAGCATTGTAGTGGCACTGTATGGGACTGCTGGGCACTGTTGTACTCTGCAACTTTGTCACACTCACTGTTTGGCACACAATCTCCCTTCTCTCCTCTCATGCTGTATCGATGTGAGGAGAGAAGAGAGCTGGGACCTTTGCATGACCCCAGTTTTTTGACATTGTAATCGCTCCCACATTGGAGGGAGCGATCACGTGGTAAAGGGCCGCTGTTATTGGCCCTTTACCGCGATCCGTGTTGTGCCGGGTCCCATGAACATGGCGAGCATGGACACTTCCCTGCACGCGCCCAAGGGGGCACGCGGGGAGCGCAAGTTCCGCAGGACGTCCATGGACGCCCTCCCAGAACAAGTCAACCACGCTGTAGCCGTCTTTCGGCTATGGCCCAGTCTGCATGTGGTTAAGGTAAAAAAACTTCTCACACTGACAGGCCCCCTAGCCCCCCTCTTTTATTCACCTGAGCCCATTTGTTCCCTCGGCGGAGATGCGCTCTTCCTCTCTGCCATTGTCTCGGCTCTTGATTGGATAGATTGGCTCCCGCTGCTGTCAATCAAATCCAATGATGCGGGGGCGGGGCCGAGTGCTGCATTCTGTGTGAATGTACACAGATGCAGGAGTCGGGAGCGCGGCCCACACAGGTGTCCACCAAGGAGAGCGCTTCTCCAACATGGACAATCAATGCGAGGAGGAGCTACCAGCACTGCCGGGGAACCCCAGAAGTCGAGAATCGGGGCCACTCTGTGCAAAACTAACTGCACAGTGGAGGTAAGTATGACATGTTTGTTATTTAAAAGAAAAAAAGAGGGTTTGCAACCCCTTCACTGGAACTAAGGGGCCAAGCCCAACCCCTGAAACAACCCCACACCATAATCCCCCCTCCACCAAATGATTTGGACCAGTGCACAAAGCAAGGTCCATAAAGACATGGATGAGAAAGTTTGGGGTGGAGGAACTTGACTGGTCTGCACAGAGTCCTGAACTCAACCCGATAGAACACCTTTGGGATGAATTAGAGCGGAGACTGTGAGCCAGGCCTTCTCGTCCAACATCAGTGCTTGACCTCGCAAATGCGCTTCTGGAAGAATGGTCAAACATTCCCATAGACACACTCCTAAACTTTGTGGACAGCCTTCCCAGAAGAGTTGAAGCTGTTATAGCTGCAAAGGGTGGGCCAACTCAATATTGAACCCTACGGACTAAAACTGGGATGTCATTAAAGTTCATGTGCGTGTATAGAAAAAAACACGAATTTTGGTGATAAAGTGGTAAAAAAGGTTATAGACCCTCCTGAACGTCCTCAGTCATTTTGGGACCGAAACGGATTCTTTGCTTGCAGAAAATGCAAAGCATGCAGAGAAGTCGCTAGACCACTTAGGGGAATTGAAAATTTTGTGTCACCTGTTAATGATCGTTCTTTTGACATCAAACAATTTATAACGTGCAATAGCACTTATGTGGTCTATGCCCTTAGATGCCCTTGCGGTCTTATTTATATAGGCCGCACGAAGAGACTGCTACGCATCAGAATCTCTGAGCATATCAACAACATTAAAATTGGCTACAAGGAACACAATGTCTCATTACATTTTAAGTTGAAACACAACAGGGATCCAGCGGGGTTGGAATTTTGGGGAGTTGAACATCTACAAACCCACTGGAGAGGTATGAATCGCATCCGCGAATTATCTAAACGTGAGACTCGGTGGATCCATTCTGTGGATGTGCTCTCCCCCAAGGGTCTCAACATTGAGCTGGACATTAATTGCTTTATCAGTGACACATAATGGGTTTAGGGGCTCTTAGTAGCGACATATAAAACTGACCGGTATATATAATTAAAAACAATCTGTGATATACGTATTCAAAGTGGTTTTAGACAGAGTTTTAAAGTAGTTTTAGATAGAGTGTCATAATTGAAGTGATATTTTTGGTTTTGTGTTTTTTGTTTTTTATATATAATTTTTTGATATATAATTTTTATATATTTATCATTTTATATAAGTAGGTCATACTCTAACTTTAGATATCTTACTAGTGTATTGGTATCTATATTTGCCATATATGATTTATATTTTAGGGCAGCATATTAGTAACATTAGTGCTGCAATTTTTAACATTACCCGTGGATTGTGTTCGTTATTTTACATGCATGTTTACAGAAGATATCCGTATTTATGCTGATAGTAGAGTATGAGGCATCTGTATACGGGATACAATCACATCTCACTAGATTGACACGCTTGCCGTGATCAGGTTTAAGATGCACATTATCCTGCGGTTAGCAGACAGTATATCGTAATTCTTATACATAAAAAACTATATCCGCTAAAATCACATATGATAATGCTGACTCCTGTAGCGGCTTGATGTGTCAGCTTCCATTTTATAGCCAGTGATGACAAGGTTGCGGTGGCCAATAGTATTCATTTAATCTAATGGTGTGATTAAGCTTGTATCCCCCATTGCTGACAGCTCTCAGAGCGTGATCACATGCGGGGTGTGGTCCGGTCAGCATGGC
This sequence comes from Lithobates clamitans, assembly GCA_037952925.1. Classification (NCBI taxonomy): domain Eukaryota; kingdom Metazoa; phylum Chordata; class Amphibia; order Anura; family Ranidae; genus Lithobates; species Lithobates clamitans. The sequence continues at coordinate 2,328,951 of JBBGZY010001272.1, read as the reverse complement.
TCACACGATTGGCCGGTGCAAATGTCATCTACATAAATACTGGCCATTCAGAAGGTGGATTACGCCCTCAGACGACGTCCGGAAGTGACGAAACGCGTCGGAAACGTAATTCACCGGAAGTGACGTGTGCGTTCCACGCACCTGAGAGGAACAAGGTAGTAGGCTGGCTCTGGTATCCAGTAAACGTTCCAGAGGACCTCCCGGGAGACGGGATAAGCAGGCACAGTGCACTTTTAACAAATGCTCGTTTTTATTGCATATCTGGTACGCATGTTAACGAAGGGGGAATACTTTTAAAGTTTGAATAAAATTGTTTTAGCAATATTACACTATATGGTTATTTCATTCCTCCCATATGTAATGCGGTATCAACTAAGAATATGACTGACATCTGGTGGTTGGATGAAGGAGAAGGAAAGCGGTTATTAAAAAGGCTTATGTATGCTGATTCTCTGGTGAGTGCAATTTCATTGGGGAGATGTCCCCTGCACGTGGTGATTATCCTTGGTGAAAGAAGCTCTCCACTACAATAGAACACAGCTATTTGAACTTTCCTGGATCTCCTGATTCATTAATGTTTTTTTCATGTGTCTGGACCATCTTTGACACATAGCGCTGCTGCAATAAGTGATTAGAGACTTTTTTGGGCATCGGGAGTTTTTTTTTTTTTCTATGATTTTATTGCCTACATACGTGTAAAGGAAGTGTCCCAATATTATTAGTAATATAGTGTATATTGTACATTCACATCAGTCTCTGCCCTCAAGGAGCTTACAATCTAAGGTCCCCAACTCATATTCATACATACACATACTAGGGCCAATTTAGACAAGATCCAATTAACCTCCCAGCATGTCTTTGGAGTTTGGGAGGAAAATGGAGAACCCAGAGGAAACCTACGCAGGCACAGGGAGAACATGCAAACTCCAGGCAGGTAGTGCCATGGTTGGGATACAAACCGGTGACCCCAGTGCTGCGAGGCAGAAGTGCTAACCACTTGGCTTCCACTATTATTACTACAAAACTATTGAGTTCCTCCTCTATCTTCATTTTTTTCTGACAGCATCAATGGGTATTTTTGCATGGTGTAATTAAAGTGGACCTGTCATAGCCGCACAAGTCTGAAAGGATAAATTCCCGATATGTCACAATGCACAGCAAAAGTAAAGTTTTATTTCTAAAGTTCCACATTTATGGTTAGAAGGTTATCCTTAACCATTTGTTAACCTAATAACTTACTTATACGGCTGTGAAGTGGCACTGCTGCACCGGATCATGTACCTTATATGTGATCCAACACTTCTGGGTCTGGGGAGGTGAATATACACAGTGGGAGCCGATCCTTCGGTACAGAGGGAGAATGGCGGTCTGCCTATATAAACAAGTCAGATCGCCGTTCTGTCATTAGGGAAGGCATGGATCCTGTGTGCAAAGCAGGGGCACCAATCCATGCCTTCCCCTTGTAAAAGCACCTCCCCCACAGTAAACAAAATCACTAGCTAAGCACACAGTTAACCCTTTGATTGCCCCTGATGTTAACCCCTTCCCAGCCAGTGTCATTAGTACAGTGACAGTGCATATTTTTTAGCACTGATCACTGTATTGGTATCACTGGTCCCCAAAAATGATCAGTTAGAGTCCGAATGTCCGCTGCAAAATCGCAGTCTCATTATAAGTTGATGATCGCCGTCATTACTAGTAGAAAAAAAACCTTAAAAATCCTGTAGTTTGTAGACGTTAAAGCTTTTGTGCAAAACAATCAATATACTTATTGGGATTTGTTTTTACCACAAATATGTAGCAGAATACATATTGGCGTAAAGTGATGAATAAATTTGATTTTTTTTTTTTTTTGGGGGGATATGTTTTATAGCAGAAAGTAAAAAATATTCTTTTTTTTTTTTAAAGGTCAGTCTTTTTTGTTTATAGTGCAAAAAATAAAACCCGCAGAGGTGATCAAATACCACCAAAAGAAAGCTCTATTTGTGAGAAAAAAATGGACATACATTTTATTTGGGTACAGTGTCACACGTCCGCTCAATTGTCAGTTAAAGTAACGCAGTGCCGTATTGCAAAAAATGGCCTGGTCATAAAGGGGGGGGGGGGTAAATCTCCCAAAGAGCAAGTGGTTAACTTTTTTTTTTTTTAAATATCTTTCTTTAAACTTTGTAGAGTACAGCAAAGCTGGAAAAGAGAAAACTAAGAGATACAGAGTACACATATCACATAACCGATACTAAAGGATCGATCTAGTAGGCAAGAATCATAGATCATGACGAGAATCACAGGAAATCTAATGGTAACCAGTACAGGCAGGAGCATCCCACAAGGTCAGAGGTGGACAGCTTTTTCTAGTAGAAACTAATGCCGCGTACACACCAGCGGACTTTACGGCAGACTTTGACCGGCGGACTGGATTTCGTCAGACAATTCGATCGTGTGTGGGCTCCAGCGGACTTTGTTTGCTCAAAAGTTGGACGGACTTAGATTTGAAACATGTTTTAAATTAATCCGTCGAAATCGAGTCCGGTCGAAAAGTCCGCCGTCTGTATGCTAGTTCGACGGACAAAAAGCCACGCTAGGGCAGCTATTGGCTACTGGCTATGAACTTCCTTGTTTTAGTCCGGTCGTACGTCATCACGTACGAATTAGACGGACTTTGGTGGATTGTGTGTAGGCAAGTCCGTTCATTCAGAAAGTCCGTCGTAAAGTACATCGAAAAGTCCGCCGGGCAAAGTCTGCCGTAAAGTCCGCTCGTGTGTACGCGGCATAAGAAGTGTGGATGATAAGTGCGTCTCCGCCACACACCGTACCATGGCGAGAGAGAGAGAGAACAAAATCTACACGCTAAGTACGATATCAGAGAACTTTTTTTCACTAATATTGAACAAGAAAAAGAGTTATCTTTGAGCTCCAGTCAGTGTCTTTTCCGAGGCTAAGATGATGCCATTGGTCTGCTGCAGGCAGAAGGAAGCATTTCCTTAGTCTCCTCTTCCCCAACATTGTAGATTCATAGCAAGTCACACAATGAGAGTCTGCAGTTGGGCTGATCTGAAAGAAGGACCACACTTTGGGCCCATTTCCTTAGAGTGCAATCTAAGCTAGTGTAGTTTAATACCTATGTAGCACCATCTAGTAGTGTGCTAGAGAGGATTTTCCCGTTTTCAGTGGGGAAGTTCAGAGAGTTGCTCTGAAGTGGGGTCTGGACTATCCTTATGTCCTTCCCACAATCATGGACATCATCGAGAACTCACAGGGGGAGTAGGAGGATGACCTGGTCTGGGAGTATCTACACATCCCCAAGCCATTGCTGGTGCCAGAAGGTGAGGAGACCTGGGCCCGCATTTGAGGTCCATCTACAAGGACAGAGTGATGGTCGCCAAGGTGGGATGGCCTACGAAGAGTCATTCTGTCTCCATCAGGGAGAAAGGGGGCGGCAGGAAGAGATTGCCAGACCCACACTTTTATGCTTGAGGGGACTGTTGGAGGTACAGCCATCATAAAAGTGGTCACATGGACTGCTGGAGAGTTGCAGTGCTAATAAGCTTCTTCTTCCTGACTTTGCAGGATCAGACTGGCCTGCCACCCTGTTGTGCTCAATGGATGAACCTTTTTCCCTGTTGCAAGGATACTAAGGGTGAGGTCTGTTCCTTGAACTAACTCTTTAAGGAGCCTGTTTATTCGAAGAGGAGCCCCTCCCATCAGAAAATCTGAAGAGGACTGTTTTTTCTTTATGCTGTGTTCTTTTTTTTCTACCCTAACGTTCTGTCAGCAGGCCATATCCCCTCCTGATAGAACTATAGATGATAATGTATTTGAAGTGTATCTAGGCATAGAAAATGGAGGTATGGCTAGAAAGGTTGCACTAAATACAGCACCTCATCCTGAAATATCAATTTGAGAATTAGGGAGTAAAGGGGGATTATAACGGTGCCAGAGGAAGAAGGGAGTAAGTGTTTCAGATAAAATTACAAAAATACTTTATTAGCAAAATTTGACACATACAAAAAGACAAATTAATTAAAATAGTGGGTGCAGTTCACACATAAATTGATACAGAGTCAATACAATGGAGTGGGCCTGGTGAAGAGGGCCTTCAGAACAGGAGCTCAATTCCTACATGTTTCGCCAAAACATTGGCTTCTTCAAGGAATGATGTGAGCCTGTAGCAACAATAAAGATCTATACATAGAGACAAAAGGGGCAAAATAAGAAACAGAAAAACAACAAAGGATTCAATGATGTGAAACATAAAACATAAATTGGGATGTGTGGCTGAGCTGTATCCCCAAAGAGGTGGCCATCAAACCCCCCACATCCAAGGACGTACCTAAAAACCAGACACCCAGGGCGAGGCCCGGCAAAAGGCACCCCATCCGGAGGCAAAATAGGCTACACCGTATCTATGACTGCAGAGGGCATACAAGAGACCTGGCAATCAAATATAATGCTATTAGAAAATGTATATAAAAAAAAAGAAAAAAAATGAAAAAATTTATGAACATTGCCAAATGAGTGGGATAATTATCACCACATCAAATCAAAAGGGCTAACATAGCCGCAGTAACTTACAATTTAAAAACAAATTTGTTGCCAAGGGGAGCGCCTGAGAAAAGTTGGAAGGATATACTCGAAATCAGAACGGAAAGTGTAGATGTTTGTCTAAAAAATATAATAATAAAGAGTTCAAGACTAATACTGATTGACCATAAAAAAGAGGTAATGCAATTAAGAGTGTAGGAGGCAGGGGTAATGATTGAAAAGGGGGCTTACCTAGGAGACTATTGCAGGTGGATATAAGTGTCAGAGGCAGGTGCCCTGCACATATATAGGAAGCACAAGATGGGATTAGTCAGCGGCAAGGGTTGTTGCATCCTGAAATAGGACAAGTAGTGTAAGCTCAGGATTTAGGGGGGAAAAAAAAAAAAGGCTGAGATAATGCAAAGAAATGGAGAGCGAGTCAAACATACCATAGGAGTGTTCCAACTGCGGTTGCAGGCGCTCCTCGTGTCCAGCTGGCATACAGGACGGGCCGACTTATGTACGCCCCCCACACCTGATCGGCGCAGCTGATCAGGTGTGCAGACGCAATGAGAGGCTTCTGCGCATGCGCCCGCGGCGACATCCTCAGCCTCCCTGGTGTGGCTCGAGGTACTGGTAGTATGCACCATGACAGTTGGGTCTTCCCCAGCCCCTCCCAGTAATCTGTCCACCAGATCCATGATATGCCGAACCCGAACGCCTGTTAGATAACATACAGTTCGGTGCTTCAGGCCTTTGTGACAGATTGCCCTCTCTATCCTTCTAAAAATTGAGTCCCCTACCACCAGAATCTGTCTTTCCTTTCCCTTGGCATTACTCCCACCTTCACTTGAGGAGTTATTCCCGGGCAGCCAGGGGAGTCAATCAGCTTCAGCAGTGCTGGTCCCTGACTGGTTTCACCAATGTCACTCAACGGGGTGTACTTTTTGGGATGTTCCAGCCCAGGACCAGCCTCCCTGACTCTTTCCCCCTATCCTTCCTGACTGTCACCCATCTACTCCGCTTTGGTGCCTGCCCCTCTTTATCTCCACCTGCCTCTGGGCTGGCCCCTGCCAGCACCTGCCTGGTACAATCCCAACTCTCCTTTAGTATATAGGGACTTCTCAGTGTTGACAATTGCTTCCCTAGATTCAGAACCTGGGCTTCCAGGGAAACAATGTGCTTACATTTTGCACAGCAGTATTCTCCTTCGATCGGATGATCAAGGAACGCATACATGTCCCAAGATGAACACCGAGTCACATCTCCACACCCCCCAGGCATCGTACCCACTAGTTTAATGGGGATTAGGGGTTATCTGTCTCTGTCCAAATTAACTAACAACTAGCTTCCTGACACTAATACTCAACAATATACAGGTTCTCAACAAGACAATACACAGGTACTCGCAACACATTTGCACTCGCAAAACACATGTGCACTCACAGTCCACGTGCACTCACAGTCCACGTGCACTCACAGTCCACGTGCACTCATAGTCCAACTTCCTTGGTCGACCGTGGCGAGGCCTGTTCTGAGTGGAACCTGTCCTGTTAAACCGCTGTATGGCCTTGGCCACAGTGCTGCAGATGAGTTTCAGTGTCTTGGCAATCTTCTTATAGCCTTGGCCATCTTTATGTAGAGCAACAATTCTTTTTTTCAGTTTTTCAGAGTGTTCTTTGCCATGGGGTGCTATGTTGAACTGTCAGTGACCAGTAAGAGAGTGAAAGTGATAACACCAAATTTAACGCACCTGCTCCACACCTTGTAACAATAACAAGTCACATGACACCAGGGAGGGAAAATGGCTAATTGGGCCCAATTTGGACATTTGCACTTAGGGCTGTACTCACTTTTGCTTCCAGTGGATTAGAAATTAATGGCTGTGTGTTGAGTTATTTTGAAGGGACAGCAAATTTACACTGTTATACAAGCTGTATATTCACTACTTTACATTGTAGCAAAGTGTAATTTCTTCAGTGTTGTGACATGAAAAGGTATAATAAACTATTTACAATGTGAGGGGTGTACTCACTTTTGTGAGATACTGTATACAATATACTTAATCCACATAAGGAAAAATATTTATTAGTATCAGCATGTAGGATACCAGTGATATACTATATCCCTAAAATCCATAAAGATAATGTTAATCCCCCAGGGAGACCCATTATTAGTGGGATTTATTCCCTTACAGCACACCTGGGCAAGTATATTGACATTAATCTTCAACCTCTGGTACAGGAAACAGTGTTTTCCTCAAGGATACCAAACATATTTTGCAAGTATTGCAAGGATGTGCTGTTAACGAGTGTACAGTGATGGCGACTGCTGACGTCGTATCACTGTACACCATTATTAATCATGATGGAGCAATGCAGGGTGTTGAATGGGCACTCAATAAAAGTGGGAAACTGAGGAACAAATATAAAATTTTTGCTTAAAAGTCTGTCTAAGTCAGGGGTCTCAAACTGGCAGCCCTCCAGCTGTTGCAAAACCACAAGTCCCATTATGCCTCTGCCTGTGGGAGTCATGCTTGTAACTGTCAGCCTTGCAATGCCTCATGGGACTTGTAGTTTCGCAACAGCTGGAGGGCTGTCAGTTTGAGACCCCTCATAATTATTTTTGATATGAGGAAACGTATTATTTACAAGTCAGGGGGTAGCAATGGGTGCAAAATTAGCGCCCAGTGTAGCCAATCTATACATGGAAAAATGGGAAGAGAAGGGTTGCTACGTAATCTGGTCCCGGAATTCATATTATACAGGCGTTTTATTGATGATTTAATTATATTTAGAAATGGTGATATAGAAGAACTAAGAATGCTTCTATCAAATATGAATAACAATGATCAGAATATTAATCTTGCTTGGGCGTTAAGTAAGGAAAAAATCAATTTCTTGGACTTGGAAATAGGTAGTACCAACCAGCAATTACATACGAAAACATATTTTAAGGGGACAGATAGAAATTCATATATCCCATTTCACAGCTGTCATTACAAACCCCGGGCGTTAAATATACCCAGAGGGCAGTATATGAGACTTAGGGGGAATTGCACATATATGGAGGAGTTTGAAGCATAATCAAATAAACTTACAGGAATGTTCAGAGACAAGGGATATGAGAAGGAGTTCCTGGATAGATAAATAGAGACAATATGATAAATGGATAGGGATTCTTTAATCATAGATAAGGTGCCAAGGGAGGAAAAATGGGATATGGGTAGCACATTGATTCGTTATTATAATATCCAGTTTAGGGTGGTAGAATAAATTATTAACAAATATTGCCAGGTTTTAAAACAAGATAAAGTTTTTGGGCATGCGTTGCCAGATAGACCCAGGTTTGTATACAAAAAAGGTTGTTAAGGTTGTTAAGAACATTGTTAAGCCACCGAAAATGACAAATTTGGGGTTTTTGGAATATAAAGGGGTTCCATAGCTGCAGTTGCTTTTACGGCTGTGTTATAGTCCCTCATAACATTAGAAAAAGGAAAACCTTTGTCAACCCCACCACTTCTAAGCCCTATATTATTAGGGACATTATATTGTGTGAAACAAAAGGGGTTGTCTATGCTCTTAAATGCCTTTGTAATCTGTTGTATATTGGGAGAACAAAGAGAACACTAAATAAAAGAATAAAGGAGCATGTAAGGAATATTGGGGAGGGGTGTGACAGCAAGATTATAGGGGACTACAATCGGAAGCCCCTAAGAAACATTGGAGAGGTAGCAATTTTGTCTGTTAGCTCCGTAAAATGGAGTCTTGGTGGATTTACCAGTTGGGATCTTTAGTGCTGGGGGGGTTTGAATAAAGATTTTGATTTGGGGTGTTTTATTAGTAATTAGTAAGGGTGGGTGGTAATGGGAGGGGGGGTGGTTTTAATTTATCTGATATCATGTATTTTGGAATAGGGGTTCAGAACATGGGGTAGATTTATGGCCTTAGGCTAAGGCATTTTTAGATTATCTGATGAAATATATTATCATTGATTTTTGCATTTATTTAATACAATTCTTTTTCATATTTATGTTTTCATATAATGCTTTATATATCATGTATTATTTTCTATTATTTACTACTTTTTTATTTCATATTATTTATTTTTAAATGTATTTTTATCTATTTTTATTTTTGCACTTATCTTTATTTTAGTTTTATTGTAATTTGTATTCTTATTTTTATGTTTATTATAACCTAATAACACATCTTTTATGCATATGGAATGCAGGGATCCCCATGTATCTGATTAGTATATATAGTAGGGACATAAAGAGGATTAAATAGGAGCGCTATATGTATTTTAATTTTGTTTTATTTTTGTATTTATTTTTGATACTATGTATACGAGGTGGGCTATCCTCTCAGAACACACACACTCAATTATAACCGTCTGTTTGTTGTAAGGTGCATAGGTGTGCACAGCCTCTTGCATTAGGGTGTGCACCCCAAAGCTCAAATACATATGCATGTGTATATGTACTGATGGTGTCAGTAGGGCAATGGACAGTGTCAGTAGTTTTATTTTTATTCTTTTTAAATTATTTTATTTTGTAACATTTTTTTTTGGATGAAATATCAGTGGTCTAAACAGGGGGGAATATGCACCACACAAGGCGATTAGGGTGTGCCAGGCACACCTGGCACACCCTGTGCGCACGCCTATGGTAAGGTGTATGATGGATATATATAGATATACTATTATAGATATACTATTCAGGCCAAGGTGATGTAATGTGGTCGCCATCATCTGTTGTGAGATTCCACTGCCACTAGGGTCATCTTGGCTATGCCGCCAGCTACATAAGAAATGAACTGGATCAGCCCCCTTCATACATACGGGTGGTAATGTATGGATAAACTCCATGCTGTCTATACTTGATGAACTTAACTTTATGCTTGCACCCTGAAGTATGATGCATTAAGCCTTGTCACTCAGCACCGCAAGTATCACTTGAACAATGTTATCAACACTTAGCAATTTCCAGTGACAGCATTATGTGGTAGCCATAGTGAACCAGGAGTTGTGAACTGCTCAATAACTTGGCAATGAGGAACATCTAACTACCATCACTATTGTCAAAGCTATTTAATATGTGGACCTGATCAAATATGTGATATTTGCATCTTATTGACTGCCTGAGAATCGGAGGTTGTTCCCATAGTCCCCATTTTCTTGATACCTTACAGCCATAGTACACGTGTATGGTCACTCTCCAAATGCTGGTTCTGCCATCCATGAATTACCGGTCTTTTCTAACCTGTTTTCTCACCTACTCTGTTCCCCCATATTTATGTTTATCAGCAGCAAATCATCACAAAAATGTATTATTAATTCAAGCGATCCATTGTGATCCTCCATAGGGAAACCTCCCACCAATTGAATTGACACTGCTGCTGACCACCATAAAACGTCCGGACCGTGTTGTTTTGTATTAAGTCTTTGAATGTTGTCCCATCTGTAGAATTTTAATTAGATATGGTTACTCCTCAGTAGCCATAATGTGTGTGCGTTTATGGATTACACCAATATGTTTGAACTATTTATTTGACATTATAATAAATTGATATTTTTGATTAAATTGAATACTCTGATCAGTTTTGTTGCTAAAGTGACCTCTTTTCACCCGGTATTCTTTGTATCGAGTGCCCTCCCCCCTTTTTGTTCCTACAATTTGTTTCTGGTTACAGCAACAACGCCACACCAGGTGTATGATTGGTGACTGGTCAGTTAATCAATTGACCATTTATTTATATATAGCTTGCCCAAGCGTCCCCATTTTCTCCCATCCCTTTTCCTTTTACTATATACTATTCAGTAACCTGTACGATTAACTAAAATGGACCACAACAAAATGGCGGCACCCATATACTTCAAGAAAATGGCATCCGTCTTTATAACTAGATGACAGCCCACACGTCTAGTAGAATTTTACACTGAGGAAGACACGTGACCCTGTGTCGACATGCGTAGGGGAGGGGCACGGACGGTTACAACACTAGGAACTAGCATGAAGCTGGTTACGGACAGGAGTATTTGCGAGGCTTGTGTGGAGTGAGAGAGGTATTTCCTACCATTGATTTTCCAGTTTGTTATAGACTGGTGCGCTGGAAGCACCAGTAGAATGTGAGTACTCGATGTTTCTCTATTTTGTAATAAACATAATTTTATATGATATAAGCACTATCAACTTTTTCCTATATATTAATTTTGTATGCTACAGGCCATCTGGGAGCAAGTAGTGGAGAGGAGGCTTGGAGTGTGCCATGCTGTAGCCCTGGAGAGGCTAAAAAGCTGTTTCTGACCCTACTTAGCTGTAGTGGTCGCATTGCTTCAGGTGAGAATACTCCTGTGAAAAACACCACTGTGGGAAACCCGATTTATGTGGACTAAGGCCCGGTTTCCACTACTGCGACCCTAAAGTCGCACAATTTACAGTGCGACTTTGCTATGCAATTTTTGTTGCGATTTGAGGCGACTTTCCAAACGACTTTGTGCGACTTTGATGTTCTGTGATTTAGTCATAGTGATGTAATTCCTTATCCTGCTTAGACATTTCCCCTTCCTCTTTCGTTGTCACGTGTTGTCTAGTGTTTAGCAAACGCGTTGTCTATGCAATATGTTGGGTCAGCAGTCATTGTGGCTGCTACAGCAGCATTAATAGATGAAGAAGAGGAGGATAACCGGAGGAGGAGAAGGCATAGGTTTTGGATCCATCCCATCATCGCTCAAGGGAAGGGAGAAGCCAGTTTTGGGTCCTTTACAACGACCTCCGTGCTCATCAAGACAAATTCTTCAACTACACATGGAGGTCAATTAGAAGGTGAGAACATTTGTTTATGTCAACTTGCAAATGCTCCAAGATATATTTAGGAAAATGTGTATATGCATGGTTACTAGGACTCTTTTTCTAATTTTTAGGTTTGAATAGAAGTGTTAACAAAAACCTGATCAAATGTTTTTAAAAATGCAAATAGATTTCAAAATGGTTGATTTTTACATGGTCAATGTAGCTAATAGCCGTATATTTTCTCTTTACAGTTTTGATGAGTTGTTGGCTTTGCTCTCTAGCCATCTAGAGCGACAAAACACCAGTTTCCGAAGGAGTATTCCAGCTGTTGAAAGACTCATTGTAACATTGAGGTAACTTTTCATACCTACTTTTTCTTCTTCTTACCTCATATGTGGCATTTGGAGATCCACATCATTCTTTAATCCTCTTTACATGAATGGAAATAATAAATACTAGCATGTTATTGTGGGTGTGATTGGTTTTACCATATGAATTGTCCCTGTACATCACCAGAGTCTTCCTCCTGCTCCTCTTCTTCCTTCACTTCCTCAAGCACCTCCTTCCAAGCTTGTTTTTAGTTCTAATATAGAAGTAGCTTATTGTTAATATGCATCATTCTAATAAACTGTATTTACTCTGCCATTTTAGGTACCTGGCAACTGGACAATCCTTTGCAAGTTTGCATTTTGAGTTCTTGGTTGGCAAAACTACTGCCAGCAATATTGTACATGATACCTGCAGACACATCTGGAATGTTCTTATGCATTTGGTACTGAAGAAGCACACTCCCAAAGATTGGTGCAAGATAGCAGAAGTTTTCTGGGATCGATTTTCCGAATTGTGTCGGGGCAATTGACGGCAAACATATAAGAGTAGTAATGCCCATTGTCAGTGGAACAAAATTCTTCAACTATAAAAAATATTTTTTGTTTGTCTTACGAGCAGTGGCTGATGCCAACTATTGTTTTAGATATATAGACATCGTACGGCAGCAGCTCAGACTCCAGTATTTTTGCACGATCATCATTTGGAAGAATGTTGAGGGAAAATGGCCTGGACCTGCCACAGGGCTGTCCACTGCCAGGAACAAATGGGCCGCCACTGCCATTTGTCTATGTTGGGGATGAGGCCTTTGCTCTCAGTGACCATCTACTAAGGCCTTATTCCAATCCGTCTCTGAAGAGTAGAGAATCTTCACCTACCGCTTAATGAGTGCAAGATGAGTTGTCGAATGTGCTTTTGGCATTTTATTGAACAAGTTGCTTTTCCTACATACACCTATCAATCTGAAAATGGAGAATGCAATATCTGCGTTAAAAGCAGCATATGTGCTTCATAACTATGTCCGAATTCTTGATGGGTACCTTTTTGAAGATTCCCTCATGCATGATATGGAAGGTGCACAATGGAGTGCCAGTGGGGGCACCAGCAATGGTGCCACTGTGCGTGAGGGCTTCACTTCGTTTTTCATGTCTGCTGCTGGTTGTGTCCCCTGGCAGCAGGATGCTACTGCATAATGTATGTCATGCATTTTTTTTATATTATTATTTATATGTCTGTTATGTGTAATTGCATTCAAATGCTGAATAACAGGTCTTTAACACAAAATATAAAACTGGATAATTAAAAAACGCATAATGTAACCAGAATAATATTTTTTTTCAAAAATTTTTGTGCAAGAATGCACCAAAAATAGTTTTGTTTTAGGTGAACTACAAGATTTGTTTAGTTTTTTATTTTGCCAACCAAAACAAAGAAAAATAAATTAACATATATCAATTTGAACAACACCAAAAAAAAAACATACAAAAAATAACAATATAGAATCTGAGTATTTTTTAGCAGCAAAATCTTTTTGCAAGAATGCAAAAAAAATTAAAACTTTCCTTGAACTAAACCATTTTTGGGTTGTTGTTTTGGCAACCACAACAAAAAAACAAATGAACAAGTATCAAAACAACACCAAAAAAACCCAAAAACTTGACTGACTACATCCAAGATTTTATCCATGGGGTACCCAGCCCTGGCACTTCCCCTTGTAGATCTTCGCAAAGGCCTAGAGACATTGCTAGGCCCTGGTTCAGCATCCTCCTCATTCATGGAGTTTGTTGATGACCTTGATTCATCTACGAACAGTTCCTTATCAACATTGTCTTGGAATTTGTTCTTCCTCCTCCGCAGCAGCAGCTTCCGCTGACTCATCTTCCGGTGGCAAACCATGTGTGCTGTCTTCCCAGCTTGCTTGGGTTCTGAAATACATATAACATATTTGTAAAGTAAGCATTACAATTTTATATGTCAAATTCAGAAAAAACGCCTGCTGATAACTTACTCTCGCATTTCCAACACTGGTTTTAAAAATTCAAGATTCTGGCATGGGCATATTCGGCTAATCTTTTTGAGCCAGAACCACTCCTTCCTTCTTTTAATTTTGATAGGTACCGGTTGTAACAGTCTTTGAGACTTCTCCATCGAGTTTGTAACGAGTGCACTGCAAAATATAAAGACAATACCAGGCTCAAAAAAAATCTTTCTTTATTAACTGCTCATAGGCCATTCATTTGCTAGGCTGCATAATTGATGTTGATGGTGGGAAAACAACCGCAAGATATATTATCCACGACACCTGCAGAAACATATTTGATGCTATTTGTCAAGTCAATTTGTATTAACGTATCGTTTGTTTTGTTTATAGCAATGTATGCACATTATATCTAAGACAGGTTTTGTTTGGATATTTTAGCGCTGCACAGTTTGTTTAGTATCTTTGGTACACATTTGGGATTGTGATTAGTGTCAGGGGCTTTTTATATTTTTAAACTTATTTAATAGTGGCAGGTAGGTTTACTTGTTATATGGAGCCAGTCATCTAGATGGAATTGTGGGATCCTCAGGTGTTCCAAAGTAGAAGGAACATCTGTCATGCAATGGATCAAAAATGTATCTGTACCAATCCGGACTATCAGGTGCAGGTACCCCCACTGATAAGTAGCACAGATCTCACAAATCTTATCCAAAAGGGGTTTCAGGATCGCCTGTCATCGTATTCCTTGACAGGTCTGGGAGGATTTGCAAGGTGGTTCCATCAAAGTCAATCCTTTGCATTTGCCAAGCCTTATGGAGCAGTTCCTCTTTTTGTTTTTGTGAAGAAAATTAATGTGGCATAAAACGTTGTGAGGGCGACTGAGGTCTGAGGATTTGGGACCCAATGTCCTATGTACTCTGACCCCTTTTATATCCTCAGGGGAAACATCTCCCAGGAGCTGACTCAGAATGCCCAGCACAGTGGAGACTAAGTCTGGGGAAGTAGCAGTCGCTGGCACACCCCAGATCCTGATATTATTCCTCCTGCTGCAGTCTTCTAGATCTTCAGTACATAGCTGCTTGTGTGCCAGATGGGCAGGGGAGAGTTGGGTTTCAGCAGCTTGAGGTGTCAGTGACAGAGGATTCCACAGATTCTAGTCTCACCACCGGTTGGAACTTCTGCTGTAGACAGAAAATATTCCACCCATGCATCTAGAGTATCAAAGTCCCCCTTAGTTATCAGGTATTTCAGCAACTTTCTGAGTTCCTCCTCATCAATCCCATTGTTAGCTGTGAGACAATGCAAGACAATTTGTTGCTAATGTATAAGGTAAAGTCTACAGTTCTAGAAAAATCAGTTTGTAAATGGCTAGAAAACTGGTTAAAAGACCAAATTCAGAGAGTAGTGGTTAATGATTCTTACTCTGAATGTTCTAATGCAGGGGTCTCAAACTGGTGGCCTTCCAGCTGTTGCGGAACTACAAGTCCCATCATGCCTCTGCCTGAGGGAGTCATGCTTGTAACTGCCAGCCTTGCAATGTCTCATGGGACTTGTAGTTTCGCAACAGCTGGAGGGCCACTAGTTTCCCTTGTGTAAGGTTAAATCACTGGTGTACCCCAAGGTTAGTGTTGGGACCCTTACTTTTTAATATTTTTAGAAATTATATTGGGTCTGGGATTGAAAGTAACATTTCGGTCTTTGCAGTTAACACCAAGCTATGCAGTGGAATAACGTTCCTACAGGATGTCTCCAATTTACTAGCCAACCTCAATGCACTGTTTAATTGGACAATTACATGGCAAATGAGGTTTAAAGTGGATGTAAACCCTCTCCTACACTCAGTGAAGTGAACAGCCCCAGATGATCTACAGAGATGAAACAAATCTCCCTACATAAGTTTTATTTTTATATCTGCTGTCTTCAGCGTTCTACATTCTTTATAGAGTGAACATTGTGTTAGATTTTTTTCTTCCTGTTCCAGCTGTAGGAGTGGAGTCTAGGCATACACTGTGTGACAGCTGATTGGAGGAAAGGCCCACCTCCCTCCACATAGGCAGAGGAATGAAGAAACATGCAGAGATGTGCTGTGAAAAGACAAGCTCTCTGCTAATCTCTCTTTAGTCATCTACCCCAACACAAATTTTCGGCTGCTTTTATCTCTTGTGCCAGAGAGCTTATCTGCTAATAACAAAGGAACAAAGCAGCAGAAAGACACAGGGCTCAGAGCTTTGAAGAAAGATAAGTAAACACTACAGATATATGTGCCTAGGTCAGATTTCACGAATTGGGTTTACATTCACTTTTATTTTGATAAATGTAAAGTTATGCACTTGGGGGCTAAGAATATTCATGTATCATACATACTAGGGGGAGTACAACTGACGGAATCCATAGTGGAGAAGGATCTGGGTGTTCTTTGGTTCATAAGCTCAATAACAGCATTCAATGCCAAGCTGCATTTTCCAAAGCAAGCAAAGTACTTTCTTGTATTAAGAGAGGTATGGACTCCATAGAGAGAGATATAATTTTTCCCCTGTACAAATCATTAGTAAGACCTCATCTGGAATATGCAGTTCAGTTTTGGGCACCAGTTCTCAAAAAGGATATCGGGGAACTGGAGAAAGTGCAGAGAAGGGCAACCAAACTGATAAGAGGCATGGAGGAGATCAGCTATGAGGAAAGATTAGAGGAACTGAATTCATTCTCTCTTGAGAAGAGATTAAAGTGATTGTAAGGCCTTGTTTTTTGTTTTTTTTAAAATAACAAACATATCATACTTACCTCCACTGTGCAGTTCGTTTTGCACAGAGTGGCCCCGATCCTCGACTTCTGGGGCCCTTCGGCGGCTCTGGCGGCTCCTCCCTGCATCATATAACCCCCTAGGAGAAGCGCTCTCATGGGGGGTTACCTTGCGGACACGCTCCCGAGTCCAGCATTCGGCGTCCATAGACGCTGAATGTAGGACTTGGCCCCGCCCCCGGCGCCGTGTCACTGGATTGCATAGGATGCATTAAGGTGAAAAAAACACAAGGGTTTACAACCCCTTTAAGGGGGGATATGATCAGCATGTATAAATACATAAGTGGTCCACATAGTGAACTTGGTGTTGAGCTATTCACTTTTGGGTCTTTAGGTTTACAGAGGACATGGGGGCACTCTATACGTCTAGAGGAAAAGAGATTTAATCTCCAAATACGGAAAGGTTTCTTCATAAGAGCTGTGACATTGTGGAATAGATTCCTCAAGAGCTGGTTTTGGCCAGCTCAGAAGATTGCTTTAACCACTTAAGGACCGGGACTATTTTTCAAACTTGTTGTTTACATGTTAAAATCATTTTTTTTGCTAGAAAATTACTTATAACCCCCAAACATTATATATATTTTTTTTTCTAACACCCTAGAGCAGGGATATGCAATTAGCGGACCTCCAGCTGTTGCAAAACTACAAGTCCCATCATGCCTCTGCCTCTGGGTGTCATGCTTGTGGCTGTCCGAGTCTCGCTATGCCTCATAGGACTTGTAGTTCTGCAACAACTGGAGGTCCGCTAATTGCATATCCCTGCCCTAGAGAATAAAATGGCGGTTGTTGCAATACTTTTTGTCACACCGTATTTGCGCAGCGGTCTTACAAGCGCACTTTTTTTGGAAAAAATTCACTTTTTTAATTAAAAAATAATACAACAGTAAAGTTAGCCCATTTTGTTTTATAATGTGAAAAACGATGTTACGCTGAGTAAATTGATACCCAACATGTCACGCTTCAAAGTTGCGCCTGCTAGTGGAATGGCGACAAACTTTTACCCTTAAAAATCTCCAAAGGCGACGTTTAAAAAATTCTGCAGGTTGCCTGTTTTGAGCTACAGAGGAGGTCTAGGACTAGAATTTTTGCTCTCACTCTAACGATCACAGCAATACCTCACATGTGTGATTTGAACACCGTTTTCATATGCGGGCGCTACTCACGTGTGCGTTCGCTTCTGCACGTTAGCTCGGCGGGACGGGGCACGTTTAAAACTTTTATTTATTTTTTTCTTATTTTACCTTTTATTTAAAATTTTTACACTGTTCTTTTAAAAACAAAATTGTGCCACTTTTATTCCTATTACAAGGAATGTAAACATCCCTTGTAATAGAAAAAAAAGCATGACAGGACCTCTTAAATATGAGATCTGGGGTCAAAAAGACCTCAGACTTCATATATATACTAAAATGCAATAAAGCCTAAATAAAAAATTAAATGTCTTTTGAAAAGAAATAAAAAAATAAAAATGTCCCTTTTAAGAGCTATGGGCGGCAGTGACGTTTTGACATCGCTTACGCCTTGCAATGATATGGATACGGGTGGGGGCCATCTTTCCCTCACTCATCATCATGCCAAGCCAGGGAGCAGACACGATGGCCTCCGCCGGCGGCTCCGGTAAGCAGGGGAGGGCACCGAAGAGCGACCTGAGGGGGGGCCCCTATCCCGCAGCCAATAAAAGTGATCTTACAGCAAATCCGCCACAGAGACCACTTTTATCTTGAAGTGGACCGCCCACTGAAGAAGAGGATACTGGGGGCTATGGTAGCTAGCTGCTGCCAGAAGAACAATATTCCTCTTCAAAGTAGCGACGTATAACGCCGGCGGGCGGTTCGTAAGTGGTTAAAAAAGGCCTGGATTCTTAAATGTACAAAATATAACTGGATACTAACATTTATAGGTAAAGTTGATCCAGAGAATATCCGACTGCCTCTCAGGGGATTAGGAAGGAATTTTCCTCTGCTATAGCAAATTGGATGCTTTACTGGGGTTTTTTGCCTTCCTCTGGACTAACTGTGGATATAGGATTGTATGGGTTTTTTTTTTTTTTTTTCTTTTATTGGTTGAACTAGATGGACTTGTTTCAACCAGACTAACTATGTAACTATGTTTTCTCAGAAGCTCTGACCCAGATGCTCATTGTGTTTGTATTGTTCTTCCTGCAGACAGTGAAAACTGCATGAAATGTCCTGATGTTGAATGGCCAAATGAGAAGAAGGTTCGGTGTGTTCCAAAATTGGTGGAATTTCTCTCCTACACTGATACAATTGTTGCAGTATTTTCAGCTGTCTCCATCCTCTGTTGTCTTCTGACTGGTTTAATATTGGGGATATTTATACATTACTGGGACACCCCCATTGTTAAAGCTAATAACCGGAACCTGAGCTATCTTCTCCTGGTCTCCATCATGTTGAGCTTCCTCTGTGTCTTCTTGTTCCTTGGCCGCCCAGTAGATGTGACCTGCATGCTGCGTGTGACCTCTTTTGGTGTCATCTTCTCAGTTGCTGTCTCTTCTCTACTTGCCAAAAGTATCATGGTGTGTATTGCTTTTAAAGCCACCAAACCTGGAAGTACCTGGAGGAAATGGATGGGAGCCAAACTGTCCTATTGTATCACTTGTGTCTTCTCACTGGTTCAAGTAATAATCTGTGTCACTTGGTTGTCTACTAATCCCCCCTTCCAGGATCAGGACACTCACTCTTATCAGGGAAAGATCATCATTCAGTGTAATGAGGGTTCAGTTATCGGCTTCTACTCTGTCCTGGGATATATGGGGCTTCTGTCAGCTGTGAGTTTCATTATAGCTTTTTTAGCCAGGACATTACCGGACAGTTTTAATGAGGCCAAGTACATCACCTTCAGCATGCTGGTGTTCTGCAGTGTCTGGATTTCCATGATTCCGGCCTATCTGAGCACCAGAGGGAAATACATGGTGGCTGTGGAGGTTTTTGCTATAATGGCATCAAGTACTGGACTTCTTGGCTGTATATTTTTCCACAAATGTTACATAATTCTGTTCAGACCTGACCTGAATAAAAAAATAGTTATCCACTAATATTTATGGAGGAACACTGGGTTACCAGAAGTTCTAGCTTTATCTCTATTATTGTTATATTTAGTATTTTTTTAGCATATTGAGAATGAGCATTGTTGCATTTAAACATTTAATACTTACCTCTCCGGTAGATGCCGAGTCTAATTTTTGCTCTCTTGAAGAACTAAGGACACCGCTGGTATCTAACATTTTGGGTTTGTTAGAAACCTCGTCCCCTGCTGGGTGTAGTGGTTCCTCCCACCGGCTGTTATATCACTACAGAACAAAGTAGTCACTTAGTGAGGAGGAACCACAGAGTCCAGAGGGGAAGAAAACCATCACAAAATGTCAGACACCAGCACCACCCTTCGCTCTTCAAGATGGTAAAAATTTTACTCACAACCCTCCAGAAAAGTAAATATGAAGCATGTTCTTTTATAAGCTGCTTGTAATATCATAATTAATATTTATTATTGTATTCAGATGTATCCAGTTATATTAATAAATTAATTTGGCTTGGTGTATTCTTTTATGATGCTCATATTTTTTGCATTTCACATTGGTGGTTTAAGTCTTGAGTGTTGAATATACTGGATTGTGAACTGAAATTCCAAAGTCTAACAATATTGGGTTTAGCTGCAAAGAGTAGGTACAGAACCCTGAATTTAGCATTCAGGGGTATTTGTGCAATACCTTTTATACCGAGTACCTATAATATTAGAGGTATAGAGTTTTGTGGGTACTGCTAAAAATGTGGATATTTAGCACCATCATCCCTTGAATCCCTCCATCGTATGTAGAAAACTACAAGAACAACATTGCGCTTGTGTAAATGACAAAAAAAAAAAAATGATGTAGCTGCAACAAACATTGTAAGATATAAACAATATAAGACAGTAAGTAAAATAAGTTGCGCCCAAGAAACTCAATTAAAAAAAAAAAAAAGAAAACAGTCCAAAATAATATAAGTCCAACCAGCCAATTAGCTGAATTATAGCCAGATAGGACTATGACAAATGAAAAACATCCATCAAAGTGGATGTGAAAAGCAGATCCAGACAGTAATCCTCTGGACCCTCTGATTATGGAAGGTCACAAGAGCATATGGATAATCATCATTGGTATAGATCCACAGAGAATAAAGGGCAAAAGATGTACAGTATCTCACAAAAGTGAGTACACCCCTCACAAAAAGTGTCACTTAGGGTTACGTTTGTTCGCCGCCATGTTGCAGTCCCGCGTTAAAATCACAGATCGCCGCCATTACCAGCAAAAACATAAAAAAAAAATAAAAGTCCATAAATCTTTCCCACAGTTTGTAGACGCGATAACTTTTGCGCAAACTAATCAATATACACTTATTGCGATTTTTTTTACCAAGAATATGTAGAAGAATATATATTGACCTAAACTTATGAATAAATTCGTTTTTTATATATATATATATATATATATATATATATATATATATATATATATATATATATTTTTGGATATGTATTATAGCAAAAAGTAAAAAATAATTGTTTCTTTTTTCAAAAACTTTCGGCCTTCTTTTGTTTATAGTGCAAAAAATAAAAACCGCAAGGGTGATCAAATACCACCAAAAGAAAGCTCTATTTGTGGGGAAAAAAGGACGTCAATTTTGTCTTGGTGTAACGTCGTACAACCGCGCAATTGTCAGTTAAAGCGACGCAGTGCCAGAACGCAAAAAATGGCCCCGTCATTAAGAGGGTAAATCCTTCTGGGGCTGAAGTGGTTAAAGTAAAACATTAAAAAGGCAAAATATCCATTAAATAACATGCCTGGTGAGTGCTCTGATCCTGCCTGTGAAGTGGTGTATCTGTACAATGTATACAATCTACTACAGCAACACTGACATGATGTAGATGTTAGTGGGGTGCTCCCAAACAAAAAGTCCTTCTGGTCTGATATAGATTTAAAGGGGGAGCACCACACAAAAATCAACAAGAACAAATATCTGAGAGGGTGGGTTTGGGGGGCTAATTGAAATCTGGAAGCCCTCTTTAACAATAATTTGCTAGCCAAATACCAGTCCCTCCCAAGTGAGTGAGGGGTGCACTTATATGGCCTGGAATCTTTGCCCATGTAAGCAAATTGGTAGGGATTGTAGGGTTACTTCATTGCCTAAATTTGGCAACAAAATTACCCAAATATGTCCATGGACATATTTGCCCAATGATGTTACCATTATTCCTGCCTTTTTCCTTGTATAGCAGATGATAGTTTGTGGAGCTGTCATTTGGCTGGTGGAACCGTTGGGATTAGTTGTGTGCACCGAGTCATCAGGTTTTTTTTGGCAAGTCTGCGGCTGTCAGACATGTTTGACAATGGATTTACATCAAGGGACTTTTTAAGGTTTTTTTTTTTTTAAATAAAGGACTTGTGAAATATGTGAGTGTCTTTATAACTAGGTTACCTTTTTTTCTGAATAAGTAGGGGTACTACCTACCATTTTGAACAGGATCCCTCTAGTATACATAAGAACATTTAGAAATCAACATTAGATTGACACCTTTTTGGGCAGTAATAAATTAATTTGTACCAGGCCCCAAATTGAACAGGACCCCTAACAGCCATTTTGAAATCTAGAAATCAACATTAGATTACCGTATTCACAGGTGTATAACACGCACCCCAATTTTAGGAGGGAAGTTTAAGAAAAAAAACATTTTAAATAAAGAAAAACTTTGAAGCAAAATTAGGGTCACAGCCCATTAATGCACCCTGCTCAGTGCCCATCTGCAGCCATTAAATTTCCCAACAATGCAACCTGCTCAGTGCCCATCTGTAGCCATTAAATTGCCCAAAAATGCACCCTGTTCAGTGCCTATCTGTAGCCATTAAATTGCCCAAAAATGCACCCTGCTCAGTGCCCATCTGCAGCCATTAAATTGCCCAAAATTGCACCCTGCTCAGTGCCCATCTGCAGCCATTAAATTGCCCAAAATGCACCCTGCTCAGTGCCCATCTGCAGCCATTAAATTGCCCAACAATGCAGCCTGTTCAGTGCCCATCTGCAGCCATTAAATTGCCCAACAATGCACCCTGCTCAGTGCCCATCTGAAGCCATTAAATTGTCCAACAATGCAGCCTGTTCAGTGCCCATCTGCAGCCTCACCTTTACCATCATCGCAGCCTCACCAGTGTTGAATTATTCCTGCTGTCTCCGAGGGAAGAGGAGGAGCGAGCACCGCTGATCTACACAGAGCCGCAATCTCCTGTGCCGGGACTCCATGACTCACAGACACGGCTCCTGGCCCTGCTCATATGATGGACAGAACAGTCGCCCAATGCGGGGCCAGGAGGCGTGGCTGTGAGTGATGGAGCGCCGGGTACACAAGAGATCGCGGCTCTATGTAATTCAGCGGCGCTCGCTCCTCTTCTCTCAGGGACAGCAGGGATCGGTGTATAACACGCATCCATGATTTTTCCCTGATTTTAAGGGGAAGTGTGTGTTATACACCAATAAATACGGTAATTAGTCACTTAATCACAGCAAAAAAGCTCCCAAATTATTGAACTTATGTGCCTAGTATTAAATTATTTGCACTAGGCCCAAACTTTTGCTGGAACCCAAACGTTCATTTTATGTATTAGGAGAGATTTTCTGGATCCAGTACCCTATGGGATAGACACGTGATCCTGAACTCCATCCCACCACCACTCCGAGGACAGCTTGCTACTTCACTGGACCCGCCATCAGGAGTAAAAGACACCCGCACCTCTACAACACAAGGGCACCTGGCTGCAGTTGGTGAGATGAGTATTACACCACTTCACAATATGGGAAAGAGAACCCCACTAAGATGGCAGAAACTGAGGAGTCGCAGCTTGGTGCATTATTATCATTATCATCTCCTTTTCCACTGCAAAAAGGGACATGCCAGGGGGGGCCTTAATCTGTAAATTGAAATTGAATATCAATTTATATATTGGGGCGGTTGCTATTTTTGTATAACTTACTTTAAAAGTATGTTGCACATGGAAGGGCTTTGCACAGCACAAACAAGCAAAAGTTTTCCCAGCACACTTATGCCGCGTACACACGTTTGGAAATTCGGCCAGCAAAAGACCGATGAGAGCTTTTCCTTGGAAAATGCGACTGTGTGCATGCTCCATCGGACTTTTGCTGGCCGAATTCCAGCCAGCAAAAGATTGAGAGCATGTTCTTAATTTTTCGGTCTGAAAAAAGTTCCTATCCGAAAATGCAATCGTCTGTAGCAATTCCGACGCACAAAATTCCTACGCATGCTCGGAAACAATTCGATGCATGCTCGGAAGCATTTAACTTCATTTTCTCGGCTCGTCGTAGTGTTGTACGTCACCGCGTTCTTGGCGGTCGGAAGTTCAGCAAACTTTTGCATGACCATGTGTATGCAAGGCAAGTTTGAGCGGAATCCCGTTGGAAAAGCCATCATATCTTTTTACGATGAGAATTCCGATCGTGTGTGCGCAGCATTACAAGCTAGCCTGCAAAAAAAAGTACACTGTTTAGCAATTTCCATTAAAAACCAAGGTTTCAGTTGCACAACATTTGCAGACTTTTGCACATATATGTGGAAGCAGCACTGCCTCGTCAAGGCCCCTCTGCAAGGTGCGGTCCTAACTCTTATGCCGCGTACACACGAGCGGACTTTACGGCAGACTTTGCTCGGCGGACTTTTCGACAGACTTTCTGAATGAACAGACTTGCCTACACACAATCCACCAAAGTCCGTCGAATTCGTATGTGATGACGTACGACCGGACTAAAACAAGGAAGTTCATAGCCAGTAGCCAATAGCTGCCCTAGCGTGGCTTTTTGTCCGTCGAACTAGCATACAGACGAGCGGACTTTTCGACCGGACTCGATTTCGACGGATTGATTTAAAACATGTTTCAAATCTAAGTCCGTCCGACTTTTGAGAAAACAAAGTCCGCTGGAGCCCACACACGATCGAATTGTCTGATGAAATCCTGTCCGCCGGGCAAAGTCTGCCGTAAAGTCCGCTCGTGTGTACGCGGCATAAGGCCATGCACACTGGACGTTAAAATAACATTATAAAAACATCAGTAGTAGGGATGGGCTGTCTGTTCGACTCGAACATCGGCTGTTCGATCCCTCGATGAAGTACGAGCATTATGGGCCATTCGTGCCAAATTCGAGCGGCGCGTCACGGCCCATAATGCACTGCGTCATCGCAGTGCATTACTAGCTGATGATTGGCCAAGCATGCACATTGACCCGCATGCTTTGACCAATCACAGCGCCGTCAGTGAAGAGAGCCATAATTGGCCAAAGGCAGGGTGCCTTTGGCCAATTGTGGCTCAGGGGGTTGAGTCCACGCCCCACACTATATAAGGCCACCTGCACGTCAGCCATGTGTAGTGTGTTGCTGGTGGAGAGAGAGATAGAGAGTGTCAATTTACTTTGAGCAGGCAGTTTATTCAGTTAGCTAGATCTCACTGCAGACCGTTTCTGCTGTACTGTTTCTAATATACTTCAGGCAGGCAGTTGGTTCAGTTAGCTGCAGTGTATTTAATATATATATATATATATATATATATATATATATATACAGTCAGACTGCTATATACATATATATATATATATATATATATATATATATATATATATATATATATATATATATATATATATATATATATATATATATATATATATATATATATATATATATATCCACTGCATCCAGTTTAGCTAGATCTCACTGTTCGTGGTGTACTGTTCCTAATATACTTCAGGCATGTAGTTGATTCAGTTAGCTGCAGTGTATTTAGTATATATATATATATATATATATATATATATCCACTGTATCCAGTTTAGCTAGATCTCACTGCAGACCGTTCCTGCTGTACTGTTTCTAATATACTTCAGGAAGGCAGTTGATTCAGTTACCTGCAATGTATTTAGTATATATATATATATATATATATATATATATATATATATATATATATATATATATATATATATATATATATAATGTAGCAATAACTCTCGGTGGAGCTGCTGATTTAAAATGAGCTGTTACCTTCACTTTCGCCACCTCTATTTCACCGGCACCGGGTCTAGGGTCCCGTTGAGTTTACCTCTGGATAATGCAGGCACCAGACACTTGAGTATCTTTTCCAATGCTTTAATGAACAGGTGATACAGGAAGTAGCAGGAAAGAGGTAGAAGGAAAACTGCAAGGAAGCTCAAATACCTTTTCTTAGTTTTCTTTAGTACATCGTTAAGGTTTGAACGCTCGTAGCTGAATATACTCCCCTTGTGGGATTTAATCTTTGCCCGCCTGGATAGGCCTCTCTCACTTGCTTAGCAGCCAGTGCACAGCACCAACAAAAGTCTCTGCCACAGACTTGTTTGGAGCAAAACCCGTACGATCCTCTGCCACAGGATGTAATGGTTTATGGTGAATATCAGTCACAGCACTTGAACCTTTAAGCCAACCCGGCATTACTATGCAGTAAGATTACTTCAGGATACGTCCTCCAACTGAGTCACCAGGCCCCTCTCCAGACCAGCACCTTGCGTGATCCTTCCATGACGGGTCCTCCCCTGGGATCTCCTCAGTTGTCCAGCTTCTTCACTCTGGATAGACAGCCCAGGACCATTCCTCTGCCGCTGTGGTAGGCCCCAGACAGGCTTCTGGACCCACCCACACGCTGCAGCCGCGTGGGCCTCCCGATCGGTGGTTGATGCCATGCCAGCTTCAGCCAGGCCGGGGTTCCCCTTAATATCCATACCAGACCTGAAGGGCCTGGTATGGAATTTAGGGGGACCCCCACCCCATTTTTTTTTAAATTTTGGTTCGGGGTTCCACTGTGGGGAATTCCCATGCCGTTTTTATCAATTAACTTTTATGTGTATTGTCGAATTCATTAATATCCGCAAGTAGTTTTAAATGACTTTTTTTCCTTTGAAATGTCATTTTGCTGTCAGATTGTTCTAAACACAGGAAACACGCGCCCCTTTACAGGCATACTATAGACACCCCCCAGGTATGAAATTTAAAGGAATATTACACTTTTATTGTTTCACTTTAAGCATTATTAAAATCACTGCTCCCGAAAAAACGGCTGTTTTTAAAACTTTTTTTTGCATTGATCCATGTCCCCTGGGGCAGGACCCAGGTCCCCAAACACTTTTTATGACAATAACTTGCATATAAGCCTTTAAAATTAGCACTTTTGATTTCTCCCATAGACCTTTAAAGGGTGTTCCGCGGCTTTTGAATTTGCCGCGAACATCCCAAATTGTTCGCTGTTCGGCGAACTGGCAGACAGCCAATGTTCGAGTCGAACATGAGTTTGACTCGAACTCGAAGCTCATCCCTAATGCTGAGTGACTATCCTATTCCTCCTCAATGTTCATGTTGATAGCTTCTAAGAATATTTTTGGTTCTGGGCAAAACAAACCAGTGGCTAAGGCCCAATTTTTTTGCCCCTGTTTAACAGGGGCGTATAATTACAATTTTTGCTGTAATATTTTGCAACAGGGCTCATTCCTATGCTCAACAAGAGTATCTGTGAGGGGTTGCAGTGTTGTGGCACCAGCACCACTGCCTAAGGCCCAATTTTTCTGTCCCTGTTAAACAGGAGCGTGTAATTACAATTTTTGATCTAATTTTTCACAGCAGGGCTCGTTCCTGCACTCAAAAAGAGTATCTGTGAGGGTTTGCATTGTTGTTGCACCACCACCACTGGCTAAGGCCTAATTTTTATGCCCCTGTTTAACAGGGGCCTGTAATTACAATTTTTGATCTAATATTTCACAGCAGGGCCTGTTCCTGCGCTCAACAAAAGTATCTGTGAGGCTTTACAGTGTTGTGCCACCACCACCACCAACGCCTAAGTCCCAACTTTTCTGCCCCTGTTTGCATGTAATTACAATTCTTGATATAATATTTCACAGCAGGGCCCGTTCCAGCACCCACCAAGAGTAACTGTGAGGGCTTCCAGTGTTCTGGTACCACCAACACCTAAGCTCCAATTTTCTACAGAGTGTATAGGGAAGGCCGCATAGTATATACAGGCGGTCCCCTACTTTCAAACATCTGACTTACAAACAACTCCTACTTACAAACGGAGGGAGACAACAGGAAGTGAGAGGAAATCTACCCCTAGGAAGGGAAATTGTCTCCTGTAAGAGTTAATAAGGGAAAAAGGTGTCTCCTCCACTGATTTATCACCAATCCTTTTTTCCCTTAAAAACCCCAAATTTTCAAAATCCAATTGTCATTGGGACAGAAAGTGCGGTGAAATCTTCTGAACAGGGGCACAGACAGCAAAACAAATGTTACAGGGGTGATAACCCTTCCCTATGTTTTCCAAAAAGCTTTAAAATAGATTTTTTGGCTAGAGCCACACTTACAAAAAGTACCTGTTCCAAATTACAATTGTATTCTCGATATCCAACGTGCTGTGTGGTGTCTTGTTTACCCAATCGATTGAATGACCTTCCTGGTGTCTGAGTCCAGCTCGAGCAAGGAAAAGGTTTGGGGGTGCACTTGACCAGTTGACCAGTTGACCACTAGCCTTTCAGTGGTACCAGAAGTGGGGTTCTGAAGTTCCGGTCAAGCCAAAGCCAAATAATTTGGCCAAAGCCAAAAGGTAAGGTCTCTCTAATTTTTTTTTGCAAGGTGGTTTTGTGCTTGACCGGACTCCAGAATCTGTAAGGTCGAATCTGGTAAGGTCGAGTAGTTTGTCAAAACATAATAGGAAGAATAATTGTATAAGTGTCCCCGCTAGGTTGGCTAGGACTGGTAGAATATTGTAAATATTTTACTAAGAAATAGGACTGGACATCAAGAACGTCTATGGTGTATTGAGTTATGTCTGATAAACTTAGGGTGGCCACCAAAAGTGAGAGGTTTCACGCAGGACGCTGCGATAATTGTATTCTTGGATTGTTGTTTGTGTATGAAGGATCTAGGGAAATCTTGAAAGCAACTTGCCCAGGTGGTTACATTCATAGAATTGGAAAGGGACTTTATTTTGAAGAAGGAGATCCAAAGGTTTGGACTCTAAGGTTTAACATTCATAATCAGGTTCCTTTAAAACCAAATTTGACAGTAGGTGGTGTCAGAAGTCTTATTGAACATTTCTTTAAACAATCTTATACTGTCTGTCCTAATTCATTGTTGGTCTGTGATCATAGAGATTTGTATAAATAATGGGAAATCAATTGGAAAAGGCAAACTCTGGTGGTAAGTCAGAACAACCCACCCCAATTGATTTTGTGTCTGAAAACTGTGGAAAATATTATACTGATCCATTTTGGTCACAAATATTAAAACGGTCACATAGTCTGCAAATTCCGGGATTAACTCCCTATGGCCCTTGTAGCCAGAATGATTGGGAAGAATTTACTAAAATGTGTGGGCAACATAAACAGTATAATTTTCCACCGTTTCCTTCTAACAATGATTATATGAAAGAGTGTTATAAAATATGGTCTAAAGCACTGCAGGAATATAAAAAGAAGTTCCCACAGACTATATACAAAAACCCGTTACATTTCCCCACCGCACCCGATCCACTTGTAGACACTCCAAAGGCTAGTAATCCTTTTTATGATTCCTATTCTGCTCCACCTTCTTATGTGTTTCCCAAAATTGACCAACCCAAGGAGGAACCTGAGAACCCTGAGACCCCCATAGAAACGATTAACCCAGAGAACGCTGAGACCCCCATAGAAACAATTAAACTAGTGAATCATGAGATCCCCATAGAAACAAATAAAACAGTTAAACAGGAAAAGAAATTATATCCCTCCCTAGAACTAACACTGGGTGGATTGATGGCCATAATAGAGGATAAGGGTACTCATTGGTTAGAAGAACAGGAAAATAAGAGAATAATAATTAAAGAATATGTTACAACCATGGATAAGCTATCCACAACAGTAGACAAACACCTATAAATAGCTAGAACCAAGGTAGAAGATAAGAAACAAAGAAGGACAAGAAAGAACAGAATAAGTGAATTAATAAGAAACTCAGAAAGAATATTACGGGAAATAGACGAGGAGGGTCAAATGATTACTCGAGCGGCAAGACAGAGATATCAGGAGGTAATCAGAAAACATGGGGTAGAAGAGAGTGACGGTGATTTGGCAGGAGAATTAGGAGAGTCCTCAGAGGACGAGGACAGTTATACATTAAAAGCCACACAAACACACAGAGCACATGAGGCGGCGGACGCGGCAGACACGGCATCATCTTCCACTGTGATAACAGAAACCACTGCTCTTTTAGCTGAACCCAAGGAAACATCTCAAGTCCAAACCCCTGAAAGTGGTGCCCAGGCAATGTACCCACTCATCACCATGGACACTACTCAAGTACAGATTCCTGTTCCCTTGGGAACAATTAAAGAAATAAAAGACACCTGCCCCAAGCCTAACAAAGATCCAAAACAAGCAGTTAATTTTTTAAAAAGATACTGTTTAGGTGGAAGAATGTCAGCGGAGGATCTGCAGATTATTATTAATGCAGTAGATTCTGACAGTACAGCCGAGATTACAATAAGCGTATGGGTAGCTGAAAGTAAACTATATCAGGATGGGGAGGATTGGGAAAAATTTTTTGGAATTATTATTAGCTGCCTGGAGTAAGGCTTATAAACCTGAGATGCCCATCAATGACTTAATTTCATGTAAACAATTACCCGGAGAATCTTTCCACGCTTTTGTCTCCCGATTATACAAAATTTATGTCTCCTGTGGCATAGAAAGTGACCCCTTATTTGTCAGTACTGCGATGAGTAACGGGGATCCCAAGTCGGCTCAAATTATAAAATTGGTGAACACTGACTGGGGAAAACAAACAGCAAAAACATTTATGGAAGATATACAAACAAGGGCAGTATCTGGTGCCTTCAACACAAAAGGAGGACTCTTTACTATAGTAGTGGACTCTGGAATAAAACAAGAGATCATACCAATGTGTACTTCTCTCCCAATGCCCACCTATGCATACAGACAACAATACCAAAACAGAGATCATGTTCACCAAACAGATCAGGGTTGTTTCAATTGTGGGGATCCATCACATTGGAAATCAGACTGTCCACATAGGAGAGAATACAGACCCAGACGCGGTAATGGCCCACCTCAAAGGGGACGGCGTAGAGGATACAATCCAGACAGAACACATAGTCAGACTAGACCAAACCCTAGAAATGACCAAACCAACCAAACTGACACCAATACCCCACAGAGAGTGCAAATGAATTTGCCAGGTAATTCTGGACATTCAAACAATAACCCATTTAGACAATAGAGATGCCCAGAGCATGTTCCAGCCTTGGTACTTTACATGTTTTCAGATCATTGGAAAATCTTACCACAAGTTACCCTTAAGATCAAGGGTTAAGTGGTCAGTATGTTACTCGACACAGGGGCAACCTCGAGCTGCCTAAACAATGAGAAATTTTTATGTGAAGATTGTAAGGAGGGTTGCTCTATAGTGATCAATGGAACTGATGTGGTACACAAAATTACACCTCTCCTAGAGGTCTGTGACTTGGAGAATAGAGTGTTAACCAAATCTAAGTTTGCAATTTTACCACAATGTCCCCTATGTCTAATGGGCCGGGACCTCATGTCTAAACTGAAACTGCAAATAACTTTTACAGCAGAAGGAGGGATTGTTGCCAAATCCCCCCACTGTGATTTACAGAAGCCAAAAAGACAAGATTTTCTGTGTTACTTCATGACAGTTCCTACATACTTATGCCCCGTACACACGGTCGGACTTTGTTCGGACATTCCGACAACAAAATCCTAGGATTTTTTCCGTCGGATGTTGGCTCAAGCTTGTCTTGCATACACACGGTCACACAAAGTTGTCGGAAAATCCGATCGTTCTAAACGCGGTGACGTAAAACACGTACGTCGGGACTATAAACGGAGCAGTGGCCAATAGCTTTCATCTCTTTATTTATTCTGAGCATGCGTGGCACTTTGTCCGTCGGATTTGTGTACACACGTTCGGAATTTCCGACAACGGATTTTGTTGTCGGAAAATTTTATCTCCTGCTGTCCAACTTTGTGTGTCGGAAAATCCGATGGAAAATGTCCGATGGAGCCCACACACGGTCGGAATTTCCAACAACACGCTCCGATCGGACATTTTCCATCGGAAAATCTGACCGTGTGTACGGGGCATATGAAACACACCCCATATGGGCAAAATCCAAAACTGATGTAGGACACATACCATGTACACCATACGTACCCACCTTCAATCCGGACATAGCGCCCACATTCCAGAAACAATACCCTTTGCCAAAAGAAAAGATCATGGGACTTCAGCCCTTGATAGAAGAATACCTATAATTAGGTATTCTAAGACCTATAATTAGTCCCTGGAACACACCAGTTAATCCAGTAAGGAAGGCTAACGGGGAATGGAGGATGGTGCAGGATCTGAGGGTAGTTAACAAAAGAATACAACCCTTACCCCCACTAGTGGCAGATATCACAGGAATATTCATCAATATTCCTGCATGGTCCTCCATATATACAGTGCTAGACCTGTCAAATGCATATTTCAGTATAGAAGTGCATGAGGACTTCCAAGACATATTCTCTTTCACGTGGTCCACCGAACTGGCCACTGGCCAGCTAACCTGGACTAGGCTTCCGCAAGGCTATGTGGACAGTCCAGCCGCCTTCTCAATGGTGCTTAAAGCCACCCTAGATGACTGGGTCCCCCCAATGAAATCCACACTCTTGCAGTATGTTGATGATCTACTGATATGTAGTGAAAGCAGGGCACAATGTGAGGTCGATTCCGAGAGTCTGATGTCGCACCTAGCACTCAAGGGCCATTTGGCGTCTCGAAAGAAGATCCAATGGGTCCAAGAGCAGGTAGAGTACCTGGGGTGCGTCATTGCAGAAGGAACACGGATGGTGTCTCCAAAACGGGTCGAAGCCCTCACTTGTCTCGGCCCACCAAAATACAAAGCGTCACTATTGTCCTTCCTAGGCTCAATAGTATACTGCAGGCAGTGGATACCTGATTGTTCCTACTATGACTCTCTGCTACGGCAGGCAACAACAGCACAGGCACCGAAACTGGTCACATACACCCCAGAAATGACTGAAGCCTTTCAAATTCTTTTAAAATCACTGGCCTCGGCTTCGGCGCTTGGCCTGCCAAATTCTGAAAAGCCCTTAGCCCTATACTGTGTGGTCAGGGGTCATGCCTTTGCTGCAGTTCTGGCCCAAATGCATGGCACCCACTACCGCCCCGTAGCCTACATCTCAACAAAAACTACCGGTAACAGTCCAAGGGATGCCGGGCTGCTTACAAGCATTAGCAGCCTGTGCCATGACTGTAAAAGATGCACAAAAGATCACTTTAGGGACCCCAACCACCCTATATACTTCACATAGTGTTCTCCATTTGCTGCAAAATATGTATACCCAACACATGACTACACAGCGCTCATCAGGATATGAAATCATTCTTACAAACACGCACAACTTAACTATCAAAAGCTGTGCTGAAGTAACACCGGCAATCAAACTCTTACATGCTTTGCTAAAACTCCCAGTCACTTCCCAAGACTGTCATGACTGTACACAAGAACTTCTCACTGTCACAGCACCTCGCAGAGATCTCACTGATCTGCCTAATTCAGATTACCCTAACGTCTTTGTAGATGGTAGTTGCACACGTCCAGCGGACAATCAATACAAGACAGGCTATTCGGTGGTAATGCTACCAGATCTCATTCTAGAAGATGGGTACCTTACTGGCGCAACCTCCGCACAACAAGCCAAGCTGTATGCACTCACAAGGGCATGTTTAATACACAAAGGTAAAAAGGTGAACATTTACACAGACAGCAGGTACGCATTCGGGGTCGCGCACAACTTCGGAATGATCTGGTTTAGGCGCGGATTTCGCACCGCAGATAACAAAAAAATAAATAACAGAGGTTATGTGTACGATCTAATTAATGCAATACAACAGCCCGATAGTTTAAACATTGTCAAAATTAAGGGACATGCCACAGACGGATCCCTAGAGTCCCAGGGAAATGCTCTAGCAGACAGAGTAGCAAAAGCTGCAGCAGAAAGACAGCCACAGCCACATGACACAAAGCTCTTATTATTCCAGAATGACTTTAACACCCCCTCGTTCCAACACACATCAGCACTTTTGCAAAAACAGGCATCGGCTGATGACCTGGACTACTGGACCGATATGGGTTTGACCAGAGACCCTACAGGTCTCTGGACAAACAAGGAGGGAATCATAGGGATACCTAGAGCAGCAGCACCCCTATTGCTGTCTTATCTCCATGGCCCAGGACATATAGGACCCAGACCACTCTTAAAAAAGTATGAAGACTGTTTTAGCACACGCAAGGCATATGACTTAGTACAACAGCTTGTCTCCTCCTGTCTGACTTGTGCTCAGAACAATGTTCAGGGCCCTCAACATGGGAAACATGGACATTTGCCACCACCATTAGGCCCGTTACAAGACTTACAGATAGACTTCACACACATGCCCAGGCAGAGAGGTAATCTCAAATATTTGTGCATGATGGTGGACAAATTTTCAACTTGGCCAGAGGCAATACCCGTTACAGGGGAAACCGCAGGCATTGCAGCCCGGTGTCTGATCAATCATTGGATCAGTCGATACGGACTTCCTGCCACCATATACTCTGACCAAGGCCCAGCATTTACTTTGAAACTGGTGAAAGAATTGACAAGGGTATTAGGGATACAGTGGAAACTACACATCCCATATGACCCACAGAGTTCAGGGGTAGTGGAAAGAATGAATAGGACAATCAAGGACAAACTCAAAAAGGCCACTAACGGTACCATGAAAGACTGGCTAAAATACCTGCCAGGGGTCCTCTTCCAGATAAGAACCACCCCCCACAGCAGGACAGGCTTATCCCCATATGAAATACTAATGGGAAGACCGGCCCAGAAGAAAGCAATTGAGGGAGAGGAGGTTAATCTTTATTCCTTACAGGAAGAGCACGTGAAACATCTGGTAAGTAGCCTTACTGAAAACTACGACAAGGTAGCTGTCACTTTTCCTCCTCTTTCCACAGAGCCTACACACCCCTTCATACCTGGTGACGAAGTCCTGATAAAGCAGCTTGCAGCAAGGAAGGTACCAGGGCCCATCCACCAAGGACCATTTGAAGTACTCAAAGCAACCCGAACTGCCATCCTAACAGACCAAGGACCACAATGGATCCACACATCAAGGATAAAGAGAGCACCAAGTCTAGAAGCAAGCCAAGGACCACAAAAGCAAGAGACATTGAACTCAAACCCCTGCCCAAGCCCTCTACTTTCTCCACCCGAAAGCCCCCAACCCCCCCTGCAGCACCCTCCCTAGAGGACTCGGGAGCCCTAGAGACCTTAAACAAACCCCCTGCAGCACCCTCCCTAGAGGACTCCCGAGCCCCAGAGACCTTAGACCTAATGACATTCGAGTAGTAGATGTTCAGGTATTTCCCCCAGGTTTCCAGGACCCACCTAAACAGAGGCCCTGGAAATGTACCACTCAAATAATTCTAGCCTTTGCCATCCTGATTACTTTTAAGATTATTCTGCTAACCACCTTTGTATGTTGGATGACTAACAGTTGTAGTTTTCAGGTCCCCTCTAATCATACTAACCATACTTGGCGAGGTTTTATGGGAAGTTCTATTTATCCTTGCTGCAGTCAGATAGCCGAACAGATGTCCAAAGCCCAATCTCAAGCCGTTACGGGGTATCATATTCAAAGGAGAGATGGGAATTGTCACATAGCAGCCATTGTCTTTACAGCCAAATATAAGGGAGTAGAAAAGACCTGGTGTATGAATCCCAATCATAAACCAAGTCAGAACCTGGTATCCAAGTTTAAAAAGGCCAAACTCAGAGACATAGGAATCAGCCAAGTTATTCAAAATAAAAGATCAAACTACGCGCCCTTTGCACCATTAAATAATACCAGTATGAAAAAGGCCCCCAAATCAGAATTCCAATTCCTAGAATCCAGAAGGGAACTCCTAAGACCAGATTTTAGAAGTATTAATAATGGGGCACAGCTAGATCCTGAAACTTATTCAGTACTAGACTCAATTCCTCAACATTTCATAATGATGCATGCTTTCGCAAGAAAGCAGAATTACTCAGAATGCTGGGTTTGTTCCAATATGGGAACTGGCCGACACTCAGTTCAGATGGTTGGAAGGCCAGTGACCCTAGAACAGCTGCTAAACATCACTCAACCCATTCCCCCTGAGTGCATCACAACCAATAGTAAACCCCTTCTCTTTACAGGGTACACAAGGAGTCCACAATTTTGTTTTCTTAATGGAGCAGGTAAAGACTTGTATAATGGTAGATTTTGCAGAGACACGGTAGTAAATTTTACACTGGTGGATTTGGTGCTCATAGCCAATGGGACATTAGATATAGAGGGACTTCTCACACACAACATAACAGACCCTGATGAACGCATTGGGAACATGTCCTCCTACAGTATTTCAAATTGTATGAAAGGGAATAGCTCGGTAACAGAATCCTGGCTCATTAGCACACATATGAATAGCTCATGGATGGAGGAGCGTGAGGATGAGGCACCCTCCATAGGGGACTGGATGTGCCTTGTGGGATTAAGGTTCAACCTAGATTCACTTGGAGATGTACCCACCTCTCATATGCCCCACGGATGGATGGTGTGCTACGGTCTTTGGTGCCACACTACCATCCCATACCCCCTCGATAGAAAGACCTCAGGATGGTGCACCCTGGTAGAAATGATCCCTTTCATGGGTGCTTCTCCAGGGGACTCCCCTGTTGAGATGATACCAGCCCATGGTCATTTAGAGTTTGGGAGACACAAAAGAGAGATCACAACCTGGTGGGACAAGGTATTTGCTTCCATGGGTGGGGCAGATGAGTTCGGGGAACTAGTATATTCCTGGATGAATAAAACATCAGCCGATGTGGGCTTCATCAATGAGGAATTGAGGAAAATCCTGTCTGAACAATAAATAATCAAGCAGCGTCAAGAAAGGATGATGATGGTACTGACAGGGTTGTGTGACGTGACAGGGGATAAAAGCCTCTGTAGCACATATATGAACAATTTAACCAAACCCAGTGAAGATTTAGAGGTACCAGACTATTATGATATAATTAAAGGACACCAGGAGGAGACACGAATGAGGAGACTGGGAGACTCTTGGAACCCACTCTCAGGAATTGGGGGATGGTTTGGATCATTTTGGGATAGTGTAATGGGTTTCTTTAAAAAGGCAGGCATGATACTGATCATGATAGTACCCCTGGGTATCGCCACTTATGCCACTATCAAATTCCTATTCTACATCACCAGTAAAGTTCCTGACATTTCAGCAAAAATTAAACCGGACTCTGAGCTCAAGGAAACCATGGCTATGTTCTACATTGACCCCCTCTACATTGAGCCAGAGGAAGCCACGGCTATGTTCTACACAGAACATACCTGGTACTCCAAACATTAGGGAACTAATGATCAGGGAGAATGAAATCCTCCCTGATCAAAGGAGGGATTGTAAGGAAAATGGCTGCACTTTGTTTCACTATATACTTTAGATAAGAGGCCTGAATTATTTTTTTTTTATATATATATACATGATAGATGAAATGCTAACGCAAGGCTTTTGAAATGTTAAGTGGAAATTTCCTACCTAAGCTATCTGCAAAAACAGATACTTGCGGTGACAATTCTTTTGAATATGTACGGGAACAAGTTAGAACATCCCACCGCAAGCCTGGGCCTAAAGCCAAAAGGCACCTTATCGAAAGTATCTTAAAAGGTTAATTCTATATTACTCATTTTCTCGGAATTTAAGCTAAGAAAATATATTTTGATAAAGGACATTTTGGGTACTTTTGTTAGGTACTTTTTTTAAGCACGTCATTTAGCAGAGATATTATGCATAGGTCATATAACATGTAATTTGTGATACTTGTACTCTTGTGATTGGATAAACTAAGGGACCGCCCCTTGGTTTGCCCCTAATGATGTATAATGAATTGTTGCCCTATATAACATGTGAAAAGAAAAAATACAATTGTATTCTCGATATCCAACGTGCTGTGTGGTGTCTTGTTTACCCAATCGATTGAATGACCTTCCTGGTGTCTGAGTCCAGCTCGAGCAAGGAAAAGGTTTGGGGGGCATTTGACCAGTTGACCACTAGCCTTTCACAAACAGATTCTACATAAGGACAAACCTACAGTCCCTGTCTTGTTTGCACCGCCTGTATACTGCTGTTCAGAGTATATAGGGCCTGGGAGCCCAACGCCTTTCCTTTTTTTAATTTGGGTGCGGGGTTCCCCTTAATATCCATACAAGACCCAAAGGGCCTGGTAATGGGCTGGTGGGGGGGGGGTACCCATGCTGTTTGTCTCACTGATTTTCATCCATATTGCCAGGACCCGACATTACATTAAAGCCGCAAGCAGTTTTAAGTGACTTTTATTGCTTTAGAAATGACATTTGGTGCAGGGACTGTTCTAAGCACGGGAAACATGCGCCCCTTTACAGGCATACTATAGACACCCCCCAGGTACGATATTTAAAGGAATATTTCACTTTTATTTTTTCACTTTAAGCATCATTAAAATCACTGCTCCCGAAAAAACGGCCATTTTTAAAACTTTCTTTTGCATTGATATTTGTCCCCTGGGGCAGGACCCAGGTCCCCAAACACTTTTTAGGACAATACCATGCAAATTAGCCTTTAAAATTTGCACTTTTGATATCTCATGTTCGAGTCCCATAGACTTTAACGGTGTTCGAATGTTCGCGCAAACTTTCGGTCCGTGCGCATGTTCTGGATGCGAACCGAACCGGTGGGTGTTTGGCTCATCCCTAGTCAGTAGCTTTGCAGTGAGTTTTTCAACTCTTTTCAACTTTCTTCAGCGTTTTTTAGTGTTTGTTAGCATTTTTTAGCGTTTTTCCACATTAGCGTTTTTTAGTGTTTTTTGAAGAAAAAAAATTTTTTTTCCTTTTTTTTTTTCAATGGATCAAAAATGTTAAAAACACTGGTGAGTGACGTTTTTGAGCTTTTATCGATGTTTATCAGCGTTAGAGCGTTTTTACAGCTGAATAAGCTGAAAAGCCAAATACAGCTGCTGTAAAAACATCAAAAAACGTCCAGTGTGTATGAGGCCTAATAATTGAGAATCTCCAAATTAGAGAATAGATAATTAATAGATAAAGTAAGATTTTAAACTGACCATTTCTCCTGTCTAGGTGTTCTTATACCTAAACAGATACAGGAAATATAAAGACTGAATTATAAGTCGATAACTAAAATAGTTGCAGAATGGCCATCATGGGAAGATTTTCCTATATCGTCCCTGGAAAAATGTCATCTCATTAAAGAGGAGGTCCGCCCACCCCTGCAAAAATTAAAAGCCAGCAGCTACACATACTGCAGCTGCTGATGTTTAATAATAGGACACTTACCTGTCCTGGAGTCCAGCGATGTCGGCACCGCAGCTGATGTTTCAATCAGCTGTCGGGTGCTGCTGCTGCCATTGCCGGTAAGGGAACCCAGTAGTGAAGCATGACGGCTTCATGCCGGGTCCCCACTGAGCATGTGCTCTCCTACTGGCCCAGCAGCAGGGGAAGGAGGAGGGAACTGAGCTGCTGACGTAATTTGCCACGGCCCAGTCTCCCGGAAATGGGGACGTGGTACCTGTCAAAGACAGGTATCCGCTCCCCCCCCCCCCCGCGAAAGGTGCCAAATGTGGCACAGGAGGGAAATGAGTGAAAGTTCCACTTTTGGGTGGAACTCTGCTTAAGGATGGTCGGCTTTGCTAGGCTCTTGTATCCGATGCAAACTTTTCCACTCCTAATCTTACACAAAGACATAGAAAGATTAAAACCTACCTCATGTTTGGCTGTAGAACTTCACTAGTTTATCCTGCCATGCACAGGATTGGGTGAACAACACCTCCTACTATACTAACACTTTTATGGAAAATAGAGAAACAAATCTCCCCTCAGGAAATTGGGACTTTATAGGCTCAAGGAATGTACAAAGGTCAAATATACAAAATATAAAATATGAAGTATTTATTGGTATCAAACAAGTATTTAAAAGAAAAAAAAAACTGTATAAAATAACAAATAGCATGAAAGAGGTGTGATCTATAACCATAAGGCAAATAAAGACCACAAATGTCAAGTACAAGAGTTGTGTATAAACCAATCGCCAACACGTTTCAGGGTCCTTAAAGCTCCTTCTTCAGGGAAAGTTACAACAATCGTAGTACATATGGTAATGCCTTGATGAAAAAATATGACACACAGCCAGCTGGAAAATAAAAACAGTATAAATGACAGAGACCAGTCAAAGAGTGGAATAGGATGGAGAAACAAAAAAGCCCCCCCCCCCCCCCCAGAAGCCTCCAGGGTGACTCAAAGGGTATGCGCTGGGATCACCTATTAGGGGTGAAAAAAAACTCTAATCTTTCAAACAGTTCATTGTGAAGTGTCTCTCCTGCGTGGCATAGCTTAAAACGTATTCTCAGTAGAGAATCTTGAAATGTGTACTGTATATAGCTTGCAGGATAGTTGAATACCGGTGTTAATCCAAAGCCAGCTGTTACAGCGATCCACACAGCTTGCCACGCTCTGCTCGTATGAGGCCAAACTTACTGAAAATATGTTGAGGCGCAGCCACTGCTTGGAGTATTACATACCCCCTGGAGACAGCTACCTACCCATGTTAAACACAACACCCTCCTACAAGACACACTCATTGCATGAGGGGAAATGGGGAAGATTCTGCAGTTCCCAGATCCTATATTTCTGTTATGCCCCTCATATCTTCCCTGGCTTTTCCCCAGGCATCTCGCAAGGGTGGGCGAAACCCCATCATGTTACGGCGGCCGCGACGTTTGGATTCGATCCAGAACCGATCAATCTCCAGGCAAATGATATCTGGCCTGGACCTGGTGATCGCTCCTGGTGAATGAGATTCTTCCCTTACATGTATAAGTGTAAACACTGCAGGGGAAGTGATGTCATCTCATCTCTCTTCGTGGAAGTCGTTTCGTTCCAGAGAGAGGAGAGATAACATCTAACCGTGAGTTGCACCAACACTACACTGACATCAGTACACATAGGCACACATTTCTCCCCCCGATCTCCCCCCGATCGCCCGCCCAGTTAAACCCTTCACTCCCTGTGACTGTGTCACCCAGTGCAGTGTTCATTTTTTTTTTTTGATCACTGTATTAGTGTCATTAGTGACAGTAATCAGTGTTAGGGTAATTAATGTAGGCCCAGATAGGTCTAGGGACCCCCCCAATAAAGGTTTAACCCCTTGATCATCCCCTGTCACCAGTGATCACTGTATTAGTGTCACGGGTGACGCTGTTTAGCTAGATATTTTATTTTATAGCATCAGGGCACCCGCCATATATCACCCAATAAAGGTTTAACCCCCTGATCACCCGGCGGGTGATATAAGTTAGGTTTTAGCATCAGTCAGGGTCTGTGTCGCCCCAGGCAGCGTCAGATCAGTGCCAGTACCACTAACATCCTCGCACGCACCATACACCTCGCTTAGTAGTATAGTGTCTGAACGGATCAATATCTGATCTGATCAGAACTATATTAGCGTCCCCAGCAGTCTAGGGTTCCCAAAAACCCAGCGTTGGCAGGATCAGACCAGATACCTGCTAGCACCTGCGTTTAGCCCCTCCGCCCAGCCGAGCCCACCCAAGTGCAGTATCAATCGATAACTGTCACTTACAAAACACTAAACACATAACTGCAGCGTTCGCAGAGTCAGGCCTGATCCCTGCAAACGCTAACAGTTTTTTTGGTAACATTATAATCAGTCGCTGACAGTCAGGAGCTTTTTTACCTGTGAGTCTCACTACTGTACCAGTAAATTTAGAGACCAAAATTTCAAATCGAAGGTACAGTAGTGAAGAGGCCTACACATTTCTGAGCATGACAGATAGTGAAGAGGAAGTCACTCATCTGTCAGATTCAGGCTCAGAATACGAACCTGTAGACAGCAGCGGCTCCATGACAGATAGCTCTGATGATGGAGTTGTGGTCCCTGCCAAGGTCAGGCGTACAAGACCCCGATCTTTTACTGTCGTTGAAGTGCAAGAACTGCAGGGCTCTAGTATGGAGCAGAGAAGTACTAGCGCCACTATTCCTTCTGGTGAACTGGCAAGCACCAGCGGCCTAGTACACCCTGGTCGTACATCCAGCACTGCAGTAACACTTGGTGACGTGGCGAGTCCCATAAGTGCAGTTCAAGCTGGTGAGGTGGCAAGCACAAGTAGTGTCCCACTGCCACCAAGAAGAAGACTTGCACAGGCCCGTCGAGATCATAGTGCCCTTCCTGCTTTCTTCGCCAATCCTAATTGGGAGCCCACCACTTCTGTAGCACCCGTACTTCCCCCATTCACTGGCCAACCCGGAATTCAGGGGGAAACAGTTGATTTTACATCACTTGATTTTTATTCGCTGTGTTTCATGGAACATCTCTATAGATCTATTGTGGACCAAAGCAATTTATATGCTGGTCAATTCATCGCCGCTAATCCCCAGCTGACCCTTGCCAGAGAATGGAAACCAATTATGGTTTCCAAATTTAAGACTTTCCTGGGCCTATCCCTTGACATGGGCATAACTAAAAAGAGTGAGTTGCGGTCATATTGGTCCACTGACCCAATTCACCATATGCCCGTGTTCTCTACCTCCATGACCAGGGCACGATACGAGCAGATCTTGCAGTTCATGCACTTCAACCATAATGAACTCTGTCGTCCTCGGGGTGACCCTAAATTTATTTGGCTCTACAAAATTCGGCCCCTCGTTAACCACTTCAACCAACGTTTTGCAGCCTTGTTTACTCCCCATCAATTTGTCTGCGTTGATGAGTCCCTGATTAAGTTTTTTGGCCGCTTGTCATTTAAGCAGTACCTTCCCAGCAAGCGTGCCAGATACAGGGTCAAGATGTATAAGCTCTGTGACAGGGCCACAGGCTATAAATGTAGTTTTATGGTTTACGAGGGAAGAGATAGTTACGTAGAGCCGAGGAACTGCCCAGATTACATAGGGAGCACTGGTAAGATTGTGTGGGACTTGGTGTCACCCTTATTCGGAAAGGGGTGCCACTTGTATATAGACAATTATTACACAAGCGTGCCACTTTTTAGTCACTTGTTTGATCATCAGATTGAAGCATGTGGCACCGTGCAATCTAATTGCCGGGGCTTACCCCAGCGGCTTGTAGATTCCCATCTTAGGCTGGGGGAGAGAGCCTGCTTGCAGTGTAATAATTTGCTCACTGTGAAGTGGAGGGATAATAAGAATGTTTTAGTTCTCACCTCCCTTCATGCAGACACGACGGTCCAAATTACTACGGTGACTGGTGTTGTGGAGAAACCCCTCTGTGTCCACGAATATAACCGTAATATGGGAGGGGTGGACCTCAATGGCCAGTTGTTGGCGCCGTACCTAATTACCCGTAAGGCCAGACGCTGGTACAAAAAAGTGTCTGTATACTTATTTCAATTGGCTTTGCTGAATGCTTATGTGCTATACAGAGCTTCAGGATGGACTGGATCCTCCCTAAATTCCAGGAAGAGATCATCACAGTCCTCCTGTTTCCAGACGGTGCTGTGGCCCAACTTCTCAATCCAAATGCAGTGAGCCGGCTGCATGAGAGGTATTTTCCGCATGTCCTCTCTGGTACCCCTACCCAAAGACACCCCCAAAGAAGATGTCGTGTCTGTAGAAAGCGCAGATATAGGTGTGACACCCACTTTTATTGTCCCTCCTGTCCTGACCAACCTGGTCTTTGCATTGGTGACTGTTTCGAACGCTACCACACACTAGTGGAGTATTAGCTTAGGGTACAGCATTGCACAGTCCTAGGCACATGTACACAGGGTCTCGAAAGATGATGAGATGGTCATCACATTTTGAGAGACCCTAATCTGGAACGTTTACAGTTTATCTAAAGGTGCAAAAAATAAAAAAAATGAAATAAAAAAACACAAAAACACAAAAAAATAAAAAACAAAAAAGCCAAAAATAGTTGTGGTTTTATTTTTCTTCTCTCTATTGTTCTCTCTCTTACGTTCGCTCTCTATTGTCTGCTCTATTGTTCTCTCTCTTTTCTTACTGTATTTTAGAACTGTAATGTTTTATTTTTACTATGTTTTTTTTGTATTTGCTTTGCAGGTATGGTATGTCTTACTGTTATACTGTAATGTTACTTTGTTTTATTGTTAACCATCATTTGCTTAGCAGGTACGCCATTCTGCTGCAGCACTGATTTATTTATCTTGACAGTAACAGCGTTTGCTCCCACAATACATAAAGCCGTGACTCCAGCGCTGTAGGAGGTGATTTCACCACCACAGTTAAAAAAAAAAAGGTGCATGTATGCCCATCATTAGAAGTGGGTGGATGAAGGGCGGTATTCTAGGTGGGCAAACCCACCGATCAATCTCTTTTTTTCGTTCAGCCCACAGGCTGCATGAAAAAAAGAACATTACAATATATGCCCAACAAGGACCAGCAACGTACTGGTATGTTGCTGTACTTTAAGTGGTTAACCAGAATGATCATCTTGGTATCATTCTTTTCAGCCAGTGGTCGGCTTTCATGTAAAAGCAATCCTAGTGGCTAATTAGCCTCTAGACTGCTTTTACAAGCAGTGGGAGGGAACGTCCCCCCCTCCCACCATCTTCCATGGTTTTCTCTGGCTCTCCTGTCCCAACAGGGAACCCGAGAATGCAGCTGGTGGTTCCGCCAGCTGACCATAGAGCTGATCAGAGACCAGAATGGCTCCAATCATATCTATAACGTAAGAAACCAGAAGCTATGAGCATTTCATGACTTGGGTTTCTCCAGATATAAACAGCGCCATTGGGAAATTGGGAAAGCATTTAATCACACCGATCTTGGTGTGGTCAGATGCTTT
Source organism: Lithobates clamitans (assembly GCA_037952925.1). Classification (NCBI taxonomy): domain Eukaryota; kingdom Metazoa; phylum Chordata; class Amphibia; order Anura; family Ranidae; genus Lithobates; species Lithobates clamitans. The sequence continues at coordinate 2,284,464 of JBBGZY010001272.1, read as the reverse complement.
GAGGGCAGAGTCACTACCTATTGCCATCATAGGGGATATTTACCTTCCCAGAGATAACAATAAAAATGATTAAAAAAAAAAAAAAAGCACCCCTGTCCCCCCATGTTCACGCGCAAGGGCGAAAACAAGCGTCGGTCTGGTGTCATATGTAAACAGAAATTGCACCATGCATGTGAGATATCACCGTGAAGGTCAGATCGAGGGCAGTAATTTTAGCAATAGACCTGCTATGTAAATCTAAAGTGGTAACCTGTAAAGGTTTTTAAAGGTTTTTAAAAAATATGATGTTAGGAGCAAATCGCTCCTCTCAGCAAATAGTTTGGGGTGTGTAATTTCCAAAATGGGGTGATTTGTGGGGATTTTGTGGCATCTGGGCATTTTATGGCCTTCAAAACTGTGATAGGCAGTGAGGAGTGAAATCAAAAATTCCGCCCTTAGAAATCCTGAAGGCGGTGATTGGTTTTCGGGGCCCCGTACGCGGCTAGGCTCCCAAAAAGTCCCACACATGTGGTATCCCCGTACTCAGGAGAAGCAGCAGAATGTATTTTGGGGTGTAATTCCGCATATAACATTGGCATGTGTGAGCAATATATAATTTAGTGACAACTTTATGTGATGTTTACTTTTATTTTTTTGTCATTTTTCAATCAAAAAAATAAAAAAATTAAATATTCAATGGGCTCACCATGCCTCTTAGCAATTTCCTTGGGGTGTCTACTTTCCAAAATGGGGTCATTTGGGGAGGTTTTGTACTGCCCTGCCATTTTAGCACCTCAAGAAATGAGATAGGCAGTCATAAACTAAAAGCTGTGTAAATTCCAGAAAATGTACCCTAGTTTGTAGACGCTATAACTTTTGCGCAAACCAATAAATATACACTTATTGACATTTTTTTTTACCAAAGACATGTGGCCAAATACATTTTGGACTAAATGTATGACTAAAATTGAGTTTATTGGATTTTTTTTATAACGAAAAGTGGAAAATATCTTTTATTTTTAACATTTTTGTTTTTTTCCGTTTATATCGCAAAAAATAAAAATCACAGAGACAATCAAATACCATCAAAAGAAAGCTCTATTTGTGGGGAAAAAAAGGACGCAAATTTTGTTTGGATACAACATTGCATGACCGCGCAATTACCAGTTAAAGCGATGCAGTGCCGAATTGTAAAAAGTGCTCTGGTCATTGAGCAGCCAAATCCTCCGGGGCTGAAGTGGTTAAGTGGATAATGGTGGCAGGCTGGTCCGGAGGGGGTTAAACGGAGCCGTGTGAGCCGGCCATAAGACAAGACCCCTCTCCAGGTGTCACACCTGACCTCATTAGCAGACTTTTCATTGAAGTCGGAGCCTCCAGCCTGTTCCTAATCAGCAGGTTGTGTCCATTGTATCCGCACCAATCTACATCACTAGGAAACGATAACGCTGGATACACACTATACATGTTCCCATTTGTATGCAATCAGGCCGGCCCTTACACTACACGGTAAATCTAAAGGCAATCAGACAACAAAAGTTGTATAGTGTGTATGGGGTCTAAAGGCTTCTCTCCACTCACCACAGATATGTTAAAATATCATTTTTATTTCTAGACACACCGCTCCTCCCCTGCCCCTGTACACACTGCTCCTACACCGCCCCTGTATACACCGCTCCTACACCGCCCCTGTATACACCGCTCCTAAACTGCCCCCTGTATACAGTGCTCTTTCACCTCCCCTGTATACACTGCTCCTAAACTGCCCCTGTATACACCGCTCCTACACCGCCCCCTGTATACACCGCTCCTACACCGCCCCTGTATACACCGCTCCTACACCGCCCCTGTATACACCGCTCCTAAACTGCCCCCTGTATACAGTGCTCCTACACTGCCCCTGTATACAGTGCTCTTTCACCTCCCCTGTATACACCGCTCCTAAACTGCCCCTGTATACACCGCTCCTACACCACCCCCTGTATACACCGCTCCTACACTGCCCCTGTATACACCGCTCCTACACCTCCCCTGTACACACCGCTTCTCTACACCGCCCCTGTATACACCGCTCCTACACTGCCCCTGTATACACCGCTCCTACACCTACATACAGCGGTGTATACAGGGGAGGTGAAAGAGCGCTGTATGTACAGGAGCGGTGTGTACAGGGGTGGGGGAGGAGCGGTGTATACAGGGGGAGGTGTAGAAGCGGTGTATACAGGGGTGGTGTAGAAGGGCTGCGTACAGGAGGCAGTGTATTACCGGTGTATACAGGGGCAGTGTAGGAGCGGTGTGTACAGGAGCGGTGTGTACAGGGGCGGTGTAGAAGCAGTGTGTACAGGAGCGGTGTGTACAGGGGCGATGTAGGAGCGGTGTGTACAGGAGCGGTGTGTACAGGGGCGGTGTAGGAGCGGTGTGTACAGGGGCGGGGGAGGAGCGGTGTGTACAGGGGCGGGGGAGGAGCGGTGTGTACAGGGGCGGAGGAGGAGCGGTGTATACAGGGGGAGGTGTAGAAGCGGTGTATACAGGGGTGGTGTAGAAGGGCTGCGTACAGGAGGCAGTGTATTACCGGTGTATACAGGGGCAGTGTAGGAGCGGTGTGTACAGGAGCGGTGTGTACAGGGGCGGTGTAGGAGCGGTGTGTACAGGAGCGGTGTGTACAGGGGCGATGTAGGAGCGGTGTGTACAGGAGCGGTGTGTACAGGGGCGGTGTAGGAGCGGTGTGTACAGGGACGGGGCAGGGGCAGTGTGTACAGGGGCGGTGTAGGAGCGGTGTGTACAGGGGCGGTGTAGGAGCGGTGTGTACAGGGGCGGGGGAGGAGCGGTGTGTACAGGGGCGGGGGAGGAGCGGTGTGTACAGGGGCGGAGGAGGAGCGGTGTATACAGGGGGAGGTGTAGAAGCGCTGCGTACAGGGGGCAGTGTATTAGCGGTGTATACAGGGGCGGTGTAGGAGCGGTGTATACAGGGGCGGTGTAGGAGCGGTGTGTACAGGGACGGGGGAGGGGCAGTGTGTACAGGGGCGGTGTAGGAGCGGTGTGTACAGCGCTCCCAAATCACCCCAAAGATGCTGCTTGCAGGACTTTTCAGAATGTCCCACAAGCGCACCGCCCTGGTATGAGAGCACTCGGGCTTTCACACTGGGGAGACATGGGAGGCGCTTTACAGGCGCTCATTTTAGCGCTAAGACGCCTGAAAAGCTCCTCAGTGTAAAAGGGGTCGAATTAAAAAAAAAAAAAAGAGTAAAGTTAGAGCAATTTTTTTGTGCATTGAGAAAGATGATGTTACGTCGAGTAAATAGATACCTAACATGTCATGCATTAAAACTGCGCAGACTGGTGGAATAGCGACAAACTACAGTACCTAAAAATCTTCATAGTCAATGTTTTAAACATTTTTAATGGTTACCTGTTTCGAGTTACGAAGGAGGTCTAGTGATAGAATTATTGCTCTCGCTCTAACGATCGCGGCGATTTCTCGCATGCGTAGTTGGAACTCTGTCTACATTTGCAGGTGCTACTTATGTATGCGTTCGCTTTTGCGTGCGATCTCAGAGGGATGGGATGCTTTTCATTTTTATTTTTATTTTTTTTACACTGTCCCTTCAAATTTTTTAGTTTTTTTTATCACTTTTATTGCTGTCTCTAGGATTGTAAACATCCCTTTGTGACAGCAATAGTCACGTGACCCCGAATCCCGCCTGTTTTGTATACTGACATTTGTTAAAATTATTTTTATTATTATCATACAGAATTTATAGAGCGCCAACAGTTTGCGCAGCGCTTCACAAAATGAAGGCAGACATTACAGTTACATTACAATTTGGCAGAAGAGGAATCAGAGGGCCCGGCCCATTATAACTTACAATCTAAAACTAAATCTGGCGCCTTTAATTCCCCTGTAGTGTCACATATGGCGACCGATTACATTTCGCTACCCGCTGGAGTGCGCATGCACGACGCTGCCATATGTGTTCCAACACTTTTACGACAAAACTCCACCCCTAAGTCCAGGTTCAAGCCCCACCATCCAAGTGGACATAGAGTTAGATTATACTTATGCCGAGCGAAGCGTGGCGAGTGAAGCGAGCCCGCATGGGGTGTGGAGTTTTGTCGTAAATGTGTTAGAAAGCATATGGCGGCGTCGCGCATGCGCACTCCAGCGGGTAGCGAAATGTGATGGGTCGCCATATGTGATGCTACATCCCGTACACACGATCAGAAAATTGTACGGAAAATACCGCTTTCTAAGCGATCGTATGATAATCGGATCGTTAGTACAGAGCTTTCAAGAGCCGATCACGACAGTTCATCCGGTATTATTCTATCGGACATGCACACATTTTTTTTTTGTATGATGCCAGATCCTACGATTTTCGTTCAATTAGTACAGCTATCGTTCGAAAATGCATTACAACACATGACATCACTTCCGAATTTTCCCTCTTACGGGAATTTTCATGACTTTAGTAAACTCATCAGATTCGATCTGAGATTAGCTTGCAGAATAAAAACGGACGCTCATTTGTCCGATAATCTCATGGTGTGTACCGGGCATAAGGCCCCGGGGGGAACCAGAAGTGACGTTGTGCCATCGCTTCCGGGTTACTAGATCTGAGATCCGATCACAGCCGATTACGGCTTTGTTGGGGTCTCCGGGCCAGTCGGGCGGACGTGCCGGCTGGTCGCTCGAGTCTCCTGGTGGAACGGGAGAGCCCGCGTGGAGCGTTTGAGGGGGGGAGACGTCCCCTTCCGCTGCTTGTGATAAAGATCGAGTGGCTGCTTAGTCGGGTTAGTTGTTATCACAAGAAAGCCGACCGTCGGCTGTAAAAAAAATGGTACCGGGGTGATGCCGGCAGCTGCATATCATCCCGGTATAATCATCCCGGGATAATCATTCCTGTATAATCATCCTGGTATAATCATCCCAGTATAATCATTCCTGTATAATCATTCCTGTATAATCATCCCGGTATCATCATTCCTGTATAATCATCCCAGTATAATCATCCCGGTATAATCACTCCTGTATAATCATCCCGGTATAATCATCCCAGTATAATCATCCCGGTATAATCACTCCTGTATAATCATCCCGGATTAATCACTCCTGTATAATCATCCCGGATTAATCATTCCTGTATAATCATCCCGGTATAATCATTCGTGTATAATCATCCCGGTATAATCATTCGTGTATAATCATCCCGGTATAATCATTCCTGTATAATCATCCCGGTATAATCATCCCGGTATAATCATTCGTGTATAATCATCCCGGTATAATCATCCCGGTATAATCATTCCTGTATAATCATCCCGGTAAGATCATTCCTGTATAATCATCCCGGTATAATCATTCCTGTATAATCATCCCAGTATAATCATCCCAGTATAATCATCCCAGTATAATCATCCTGGTATAATCATTCCTGTATAATCATCCCGGTATAATCATCCCGGTATAATCATTCCTGTATAATCATCCCGGTAAGATCATTCCTGTATAATCATCCCGGTATAATCATTCCTGTATAATCATCCCAGTATAATCATCCCAGTATAATCATCCCAGTATAATCATCCCGGTATAATCATCCCGGTATAACCACATGAAGCCAATGATGTACAGGTAGGTGATTTTGCAGCAGGTGTTTAACCACTTGCCGAACAGCCGTCGTCATTATACGGCGGCACGTTGGCACGTTCCCGCGAGCCGTCGTAGCTGTACGTCGGCTCCTTTAAGCGGGATAGCAGGCGCGTGCACGGCGCTCGCTGCACTGCGGGGGTGCCGGCTACGAGCGATCGTGAGCACGAGAGGCAGAACAGGAACGTGTGTGTGTGTGTGTGTAAACACATGAATCCCTGTTCTGTTCTGTGAGGAGAGGCAGATCGTGACTTCCTAATAGCTAGGAACAACGATCTGTCATCTCCTCTAGTCACTTCCCTCCACCTACCGTTAGAAACACACACTAGGGAACACAGTTAACCCCTTGATCGCCCCCTAGTGTTAACCCCTTCCCTGCCAGTGACATTTATACAGTAATCAGTGCATTTTTATAGCACTGATTGCTGTGTATTTGTCAATCGTCCCAAAAATGTGTCAAAAGTGTCCGATGTGTCCGCCATAATGTCCCATTCACAATAAAAATCGCAGATCGCTGCCATTACTAATAAAAAAAATAAATAAAAATGCTATAAATCTATCCCCTATTTTGTAGAAGCTATTACTTTTGCGCAAACCAATCAATATACGCTTATTGTGTCTTTTATTACCACAAATATGTAGAATACATATCGGCCTAAACTGAGGAAAAATTCGCTTTTTTAAAAAAAAATTGGGGGATATTTATTATAGCAAAGAGTACAAAATATTGTGTTTTTTTCAAAATTGTCGCTCTTTTTTTTGTTTATAGCGCAAAAAATAAAAGCCGCAGAGATGAAAAAATACCACCAAAAGAAATCTCTATTTGTGGGAAAAAAAGTACGTCAATTTTGTTTGGGTTCAGCTTTGCACGACCGCGCAATTGTCAGTTAAAGTGACGCAGTGCCGAATCGCAAAAAATGGCCTGGTCATTGAGCAGCCAAATCTTCCGGGACTGAAGTGGTTAAATATAATACTGTATATTGAAAACTGTACAGTATAGAGGCCTGCCCTGTCATCGCCCCCGGATGGTGAAACATGTTAGGGACACGCATGATAAGCCCCTTTACATCACATTACAGCCCCCCAGTCCTTACGTCTTTGTATCTCCAGTGTCCAGGCTGTAGAAATGGTCATTTGCTATCAGACCTCTTTCACACTGAGGCGGTTTTCAGGCGTTTTTTAGCACTAGAAATAGCGCCTGTAAAGTGCCTGAAAACTGCCATCCATGCCGCCTGAATGTGAAAGCCTGGGTACTTCCACATCGGGGCGGTACGCTTGCGGGATGCTAGAAAAAGACCTACAAGCCGCTTCTTTGGGCGCTCCCAAAACACCCCTGCCCAT